>BPLR01002454.1:0-14542 GCA_021605095.1 Caerostris extrusa
GATTCGAGACCCTTTACCCACATTGTTACAATCAGTATAAAATTTTCTTGTTCCTGAAATCAGTGTCTGTAATGAACACCAGAGTGAAATCTCACCTGAGTGCACCTGCTTTTCAGTTACTTCCCGTTAGCTTTCAAGCTTTCAGATACCTTGAGTAAAAATTTGTAAGTTGAACAATTATTACCTGCCATTGTATCATAGTTACTGAAAATTTAATACAACTGCCAATTCAAAATATGAAAAGCTGCAAGATGTCAGCTACAAAAATTAAACAATTGCACAATCATCACAACTATGCATAAATATTTGCCTGCGCGCCAAGTTCACAATGGAACAAAGCAGGAAGTACACAATCCTAAAGAAGTTGGTCGAAAGCCTTTATCTCACGTTACTTTTCGAACTATCCCAAATATGTACTTTTGTGATAGATATAACAAGCGAATCGTTACCATTTCAGCTTCCCAGTGAAACACTTTCAAAGATTTGAATCAGACTTATAGAAATGTTTAAAATCGTAAATTTAAACATTTCTATGATGCTATTTCTAGTGCTAATAATAATTTTGTCAATATTATTTAAAAGACATATGACATATATATTATACAATCAATAACATATATGTATTATTGAATTTGCCAACACTAAATATTGAAATCTTAAAAAATAATACCACTATAAATCACTTTAAAGATATTTTGGGTCAAATTCTATTCAATATAATCATTTAAATAATTTTTTTCAGTAATATACACATAAGTTAAAAAATACTACTATAAGGCGCTGAAGAAATGTCCTTTTTACATTAATTACAAATATTATTATTATGCTTAATGCAAAAAAAAAAATGTTTTTATTTTTATACATGGTTTCTGTTAATACTTTGCGTTAATTCTAGTGTTTCTGTCAATTTATCTAGATTTCGATGGTATTGGATAATGTTTCTCTATCTTTCATTTAATGATCCAAAATCTTTTCTATTTAGCATAAGAATTTTTCAAAAGCCTTTATCGATATTTGAGTCTCTGAAAGAATAGAGTAAACGAGTAAATAACAGAATAGGGAGTATCTTTGGAGCTTTGAGTAATTGTATACATAAGCAAGTTTATTTTCTTCTTCTCAAAACAATTCCTTAAAAATAATTACAACAACATGATCAAAAATCAAATTAATTAAAAATTTAATTTTCGTGCTTGTACTATCTTTTGAAAGCATGAAGCATCCCGGATGAATGATCAGTTTTAAGAATTCCAACATTTATTGCTTCCATAATGGAAAATAAAACAGGATTTTTTACTATATGAGAATGTTCTATATAATGATGCATTAATAGTTTCGAACGCCAGGAACTTTTCATTTATTACTAGTATGGCAAATATTTAACAGATTCAACATTACCTAGAAAAAAAAATACTATAACAAACATATATTTTGCCACAACAGTTTTGATATATCCTCCCAAAGATAACATCTTAGAGGTTGATAACTTTTGTCCTTCCACTTCGAGCCACATCATAGAACATATTAACCTATTGATTTATCGTGCTCGAATTTGAACATAATTCCCAGGGGTTCCCATCATCATCCAAAAGGAAAACATTGCCAGATGCTTTAAGACATTCGTTTCACCATATTCTTCCACTTCGTTCATCAAGTTTCCGATCGGAGTTCCCAATTTAAGAATATAACGTTTTATCCACCACGCCATTAGAGGTCGAATTAGATGTTACACTTTTAGAAGACAGACGCTTTAAAACACTATAATATTTATTTAATTACCCATACCACTATAGTCTGACCACTGATTGCATGGAAAATTGATAAGAGTGAAGTCGAACGGATTCAAAAGAGAGGGAATAATAAATAAGGGGAAAAGTATAAATAAAGGGAAATGATATTTTCGGAGGAGTTTTATTACAATAAAAAGAATTTTAGATTTTCATAATAAAGGTTTTAAATTACAAAACATTAATGATAATGTATACAAAAAAATTGTTATAACCATCAAATTTCTTTCTTTTAAAACTGTTTGGGTCTCATATATCTGACTCGCACGTCTTAAAAGTTATCGATTCTTACGTTTCCATATTTTAACAGGATATTTACTTTTCCACATAAACAGTGCTTGAACTATAATTACAATTCTTAAATGCCAAAATCAATACTTTTAACATTTGGAAAGTAAACTCATCCATATATTTCCTCCCCCAAATCCATTTTAGAGTTAATGAATTAATTAACTACACTTCAGAGAAATCTGAAGACATTTGAATAAACCATTTATTTTATATTTAAAAAGTCTGTTAATAATTCCATGTAAGATTTCACACTACACTCTACCTCACATTCATTATTTAATGAACTAATATATATCGTTTACGTCAACAAACACTTCTCTCTTAAGAAATATATCCCCGAACACACACACACAAAGAAAAATGCTACAAACAATTTTATTAATCCATATAAATTAAACTTTTACTTTCTTAAGCAATTCTGTTAAACTTGAAACTTGAATCTCATTTACTTGAAAACCCTCCTTCTTTCACAAATTTATCTCGGACCTGAAGAAATGCAATGAACGGTTTTATCAATCCATATAAATTACACATTTATTTTAAACAACCTGTTAATGATCCTACGGAAGATTTGAAACTGCATGATACAGAGCATTCCCTATTAAATGAACTACTTAAATCCCCTTTACACCAACAAATAATCCTCACTTAACAAATCCATCCTGAAACACGAAAAAACGCAACAATCCGTTTTCCTCCTCCACTGCAATGAATTCCAAAATCTCTTTTCGGAAAACGATTGTGAAAGGAATTATGTTCTTTATACTTCCGAGAACGCTAAAAAAAGCATTAGGATCCCAAGCAAAGGCCGTTACAGAAATCCTGGCAAAGCCAGTTTTAAAGAAACTTTTCTCCAGTTGCCGATATTCATTGCCGACGCAGGAAAACAATGTTTGAAAGATTCAGTGTTGGAAATAAAGTTTCGAGTTTAACGGAGTGTGGAGAAACGCTTGCTTTATCGCGCATTTTACTTCGAAAAATCTTCACTTTTCTAAAGTGGAAATAAAGACTTGAGAATGAGCGAAATGATATTAGCGTCTATGAGGCAGTTCCGTGTTTTACGGGGTTGTAGAATGTTTTACTGCTGTACTCGATACTCTCACTTAAGCAAGACTTTCTTCTAGATTGCTTTTTCCTAAACACATTTGGGGAAATGGGAATGTTTCAAGGAGATTGTGTTTTAAAGTGAATTTATTTTATGTTTGAAGTAAGTAATTATTTTAATGAATGTTCGCTTTGAAATTTTGTACACTCATTTTAATAGAACCAAACGAACATTTAAAAGGAAAGCAAACAATTACCAAATTCTTCATTAAAATAGTATAGTTTAAATTATAAACTATTATCTCTCAAGTAATTATCCATCAAACTTACTATTAGCTAACGAGTTATTATCTATCTAATTTACTATTAGCTATCGAGTAATTATCTATTTAACCTACTATTGACTATCGAGTAATTATCCATCTAACTTACTATTAGCTATCGAGTAATTATCCATCTAACTTACTATTAACTAACGAGTTATTATCTATCTAATTTACTATTAACTAACGAGTTATTATCTATCTAATTTACTATTAGCTATCGAGTAATTATCTATTTAACCTACTATTGACTATCGAGTAATTATCCATCTAACTTACTATTAGCTATCGAGTAATTATCCATCTAACTTACTATTAGCTATCGAGTAATTATCCATCTAACTTACTATTAACTAACGAGTTATTATCTATCTAATTTACTATTAGCTATCGAGTAATTATCTATTTAACCTACTATTAACTATCGAGTAATTATCCATCTAACTTACTATTAGCTATCGAGTAATGGTGATTTTATGGAGGGTACGTTGGATGTCCGTACGAGTGGCCATTTGTTCGGCATGAAAAGCGATAGCGCATCGAAAGCTTCAGTGTCAATGTCGTAAACATGGCTGCCCCACCCAGATGAATGTGTTTTCATTGTTAGTGTGACACTCAAGAAAATTAAACACTCACCAACAATGGAGCCACTGTAGGACAGCTGATAGTAAATATGCATCTACGCAGGGTTTTTGGTCATTTCTTTAAATATAGATTCTAGTGGTTAACGTACTGGGATTGCAGAACTCCTTGCTGAGCTTTTGGTAACATATGTATAATATAGTGGTTAATTTACTGTTGTTGTAAAATTCTTTTTGTGACTTTGGTAACATATATAGAATCTAGTGATTAATTTACTGGGATAGCAGTATTCTTGGCTGAGCTTATAGTCACATATATAATATAGAATCCAGTAGTTACGAGTAATTTACTGCGTTAGCAGAACACTTGGCTGAGCGTTTGGTCACTGAGCGTTTATAATGTACTGGTTAACTTGCTGGGACAGCAGAAAAATTGACTGAGCTTTTTTTTTTTATGAATACTAACACAGAATCTAGTAGTTAACTTACTTGGATAGAAAAACCATTGGCTGTGCCTTTGATCTTATTTATGGATATAGTATCTAGTGGTTAACTTACTGTGATAGCATAATCCTTGGCTGAGGTTTTGGTCACATCTATTGAAACAGAATCTAGTAATTAACTTACTGGGATAGCAGAATCTTCGCTTGGCTTTTGGTCATATTTATAAATATAGAATTAGTGGCTAACTTACGGAGTTAGTAGAACTTTTGGCTTAGTCGTCGATTACATATATGGATGTAAGATATAGTGGTCGACTTCCGGGGATAGCAGAGCTCTTCACTGTGTTTTAGGCACCTATTACAAGGTGGCACGATGAGGACATAGTTTGGCTTAACTGAACCGCACGAAATGATATTTAAGAATATGGTAGGAAACCCTTTTATTAAAATAAGATCAATCCAAGATATAAACAGGGTGATTTTAATATCCAAGAGAATAGCACGCTTGGAACAATCCATCTAATATTTAAGTACTTTTGCACTCTAAGTATCGCTTAAACAATAGACGTATCATGCTGAATTTCTATTAGCTTTAGTCGCTCTCAGGAGGACTTAAAATTATTTTTATACAATAAATAAACTTTTAACATTGATACTTGGCAACAGAATAGAATCGACAATGCATAGGTTCTCTCTCCAAATATTATAAAATAATAATTATATTAATATAAGATTCACAGCTTAGATGACTAAAAGAATAATTTTCTTTAATAATTGAATGCTTGAACTTAAATGGGTCTCAAACATTTCTGTGACGCTTGTGACATTATTCTCCTAAAATTTGTAATTACATCCAAAAATTATAAGAACATCAAATATTAAATGAACTGGCGATAAAAAGGATGGTATAACTTAAAGTTGTCATTATTTTACAATATATAATGGCTCCTTTGTTAGTTAGTTTGTAATTATTGTTATTTTCTTTGACGCTATTTGAAATTATAAATTATATTAAATAATTTTAACCAGTTTAAACATTTTAACATTTAACTGCATACTAATAAGCTAATTACATAGAATAAACTTTTGTAGATATTTTAAAGTCTATTAAACATTTATATACTCTTATGAACTGTCAAATCATATGGGGATAATATTGATAAATGATGTAGAAAGATCTACCTCCTATACTTACTACACTACTTACTTTCTATTTACTACAGTGTTATTATTTTAGCTATATTCTTATAAAGAAGCCAGTTGATTAATATATCACACTGTAAAATAATAATTAGTAACATATGAACTGACTCATTAATTAATTAAATATTTCAATTTATCAAAAGTTTGACATAACACAGCATATTAAAGCAATTTTATATTACAAATAATGTATGGAATTCAAATAATATGATGCAGAACTTGCAGTCACTACTATTTAAACTTCATATATAAAATGGATATAATACATACTATATATTTAAACGATATTTTTAGAATTGTAGATAATATAAGTTGGCCTTATGGCCAAATGCCTAGCGCTCGTTGCTATAGGTCTCAGGCTTGAGGCCCCGCGATAACATGGATGTTTTTAGTGGTTCCGATTCCCCTTTAAACTGTAGGTCTTGGTCTAATATTACAGCAGAGCGTTGGGCGTAGGTCTCATAACCCTACCCTGCATAAAGAAATCTCCTGTTCCGAAATCTACCAGTAGGCAGACGTCCTAGCCCCCATGAGGCTGTTGCTAAAGAAAGGTAGTATAAGAATTATGCGCAATGGCAGCCATAATATATACTTTCTCTATTCTATAATAATAGCAACAAGTGAATTTTTAACGGAAATTATTAGCGAATGCAGCTGTAAGTTATGTTATGTAAAGTATGAAGCCTTCAATTAAAATCAATGTTTTATGGCATCTGTCATTTGTTTTGACACCTTTCACTAAATTATTCTAATTATTAAGAACTTAATTTATTTCCTAATTTCATCCACTGATCGAAATCAATTGTTTTATTTCTGTTTAATTAGGGGCTTGTCGCCCAATGGCTAGCGCTCTGGCGTTTACCACGGGTATCGGGTTCAAATCTCGGCGTTGCCCATGGGTGTTGTAGTGGTTCAGAATCCACTTTAAGCCGTAGGTCCCGGTCCTAATAGGATCATCCCTGAGTGAGTAACTAACATCGGCGAAAGTAAGTGAGTAACATCGGCGCCGCCCTTATGGCGAAATCAATTGTTTACAAGAAAAAAATTTCGGTTTAATTTAAAGATAAAATGAATTCAGTTTAATGAAAGATGAAAAAATAAAATTGCTTTCAATCAAAGATCGAGTTGATTCTTGATGCCTCAAAAGAAAAACGAAAATTTGCAGATAGTTGCAATTATTTTAGCTGCAAAATAATTTAAGTGTAGAAGAATGTCTATAAAGATGGCACTATCCATGGCACCTCCAGCAGTCGAATCTGAAACGTGTAGCATCGCGCGTCACAGCGCTAGCCACTCGGCCGTCAGACCCCATCCAAGTTTACAACGCAGTAGCAAAATTAAGGAAAAATCTAGAATTTATCTGACCCAATTAAGAGTATTATTTTTTATTTATTATTTAATTTAATCTAGCTTTTCAATTATAAATTATGTGCCCTATATTTATTTTCTTTTACTGTTATGATTATGAAATAGGCTGAGTACTCTTTATAATTAATACCAACGAATATTTTTAATTACTGTTTACGTAAGTAAAAACGCACCTTTGTAAGAAAAATATATAAGTTCCATTGATGTTGAAGCATGGAACCAAGCAATTAAAATAATGGAATAAATATTTCTCAAATCATTTGTACTCCTTCATCGTGTGGCTGAACCTTTGCAACCTTTGCATCCCATCTTTACCAAGCCATGATTTTAACGTGCACTGTTATAGCTTCCAAGTTTAATTTATCTAAAACAAAGAAAGTTATTAAGCAAACCTATTTCAAAGCTCCATCCCCCATTCACGCCAGAACTTCCACCTTGTTCACGAAGGAGGCACAAGGTTTGGCCATTAACAAACCCCCAACAAAAGGAATTCCGCGGGCCAACTGCTAACGTCTTAACTCCCAAAGAGTTGCGTAAAGTGGCCGCACCACCAAATGTCGGCAAATTCTTAATGATAGTTGTTCTCAACTCAAGAGTTGCTGTAATGTGTGCTCTGTGGCCCTAAGAGAAGAGATGAGATTCTTTGCAAGGGTGTGTAATTTATGAAGAGTGAAAGGTCATGCTGTTGTGTTTGTGTAGAAATTTATTCTGGTACATTATGAAATCAATTAGATGTTAAAAATATATATGAGTTTCTTCATTATTATTATTTTAGTACAAATAAAGAGTAGATTAGTTGTAGTTAGTAAGTAGTTGATTTTATTATGTGCCTAAAAGTTTTTATCTATATTTTTTTTATTTAATCATCAATCAATCTCCACGTTTACAACAACAGTTTAACATGATTCATTCATGGTACCTAAAACAATTTAAAACAAATGTTTGAAATGTGATATAAAATGCTTAAGTATATTTCATACGTATACTTAGCTGTACATATGCTTATTAATATGTTCAATTTGTGACTTGATGCAGGTTCTGTTTTGATACGAATACTTTTATTTAGTTTATACGAACATTATTTGAAATACACCTTCTTCTGTGGAGTCCAAATTAGCCTAGATGGATGTCAAAAGCTTTTCAAAGAAGTTAAATCTTGTCACCACCAAAAAACCAAAATAAGACATAATCTATGGACGTCAAATTTTCTATGACACAAAATCTTTTTGAAAAATGAAGTTTTTCTAAAATTTTTTTCACCATCACAAAGCCAAAAAAGTTAATAATAGGATAATAAAGGACGAAATAGATGGATGTCAAAAGCTTTTCTATGACACAAAATCTCTTCCATCAACAGAAAAAAAAATAAGACGCAATGATATTATAATAATAAGAGTAACAGATAGATGTCAAAAGTTTTTCAATGAACTCAAGATTTTTCTCCACCTCGAAGCCAAAATAAAACGTGATGACATTTTTGGAATGACAATGATAATGAGCAATATTATTTCATTTATTGTTTAATTTAATCTAGTTCTTTAATAATACAATTTGCTTACCATATTTATTTTCTTTTATACTATTGTTATGGGATATAAGCAAGTAGTCTTAATATATAACACCAATGAATATTTTTAATTACTATTACAACAAAAATATTTAAATAAATGCAAAAGTGTATTTTTAAGAAAATATATAATCTTCATTGAAGTTTATGAAAGCAGGTAATTAAAATAATGAAACAAATATTTTCAAATCATTTGTACCGCTTCAGCGTGTGGCTGAACCTTGAAACCTTTGCATCCCATCTTTACCAAGCCATGATTTTAAGTGCACTGTTATAGCTTCCAAGTTTAATTTAACTCCAACAAAGAAAGTTATTAAGCAAACCTATTTCAAACGCCATCCCCCATTCACGCCAGAACTTCCACCTTGTTCACGGAGGAGGCACAAGGTTTGGCCATTAACAAACCCCCAACAAAAAGGAATTCCAGGGCCAACTGCTAACGTCTTAACTCCCAGAAGAGTTCCGTAAAGTGGCCGCAACCACCACATGTCGGCAAATTCTTAATGATAATTGTTCTCAACTCAAGAGTTGCTGTAATGTGTGCTCTGTGGCCCTAAGAGAAGAGATGAGATTCTTTGCAAAGGTGTGTAATTTATGAAGAGTGAAAGGTCATGCTGTTGTGTTTGTGTAGAAATTTATTCTGGCACATTATAAAATCAATTAGTTGTTAAAAATATGTGTGTTTACTTTGCTATTATTAGTCATAACACAGATAAGGAGCAGTTAATTTATTTTAATGTACGTCTGAAAACTTTATCTGTATTTTTTATTTAATCATTATTCTCCACGTTTACCACAAAAGTAGAACACGAGTCATAATTGGTACTTAAAAAATACTTTAAAACAAATGTTTGGTAGAAATATGGTAGATCTCTGGCCTGCATAAAACTACCATGTCCAGTTGTATGTGCCATGGCCTGTCATGTACCAAATACAATTAAAATTGTTACTAAAATGTGATCACTGCACATATGACCTTAAATAATGTGCAAAACGTTAGTTTTCGTACTTGGATTTCTGAGAGAATCAATAATCAGAAGAAATTCTATTAAGTTTTTGAAAATCTTAATTTCTTAGAAAAATATCATATTTTTAATTTATATCACTAAGGGGAAAAGAAAAGAATAATTTAATAATCGAGGCAAATATTAATTTAAAAGGGAATATTATCTCCTATTTAATTATTAAATTTAATAAAATAACATTAAATTTAAAAAAACAGTAATTCATTAATGAAGTAAATGTATTTAAATATTAAAAATTTATTAAAAACAAATATAAGAATGGATAACTGCAAGAACAGGCTGTTCCTCCAGCTTCTATCCCTTTGTGGTTTAACTGGATGCTTTTATCAACTTAATGACTGAAACTAATGCTCACTCAATCGTGGTGGTAAATCATTCTCCTTTATGCGCATGCAACTTCCAATCAATTAAATCTAACACATGTATGCTTAATAATTATTATGATGATGAAATCGTTCTAAAAAAACTGCACAAAAAATATCACAGTTCAAGATTTATTAAACAAAATATTTAATATAAACATATTCAATTTACTTATTAAAACGTATTTAGATATATATATATTAAATTCGTATTACATTTTTAATTCAAGTTTTTAATCTAACATGGGATAACTTCAACAGGGTTGGTTGCCAATCTTATTAAGTCAAGAGTAAACTTTTCGAATCAAAGCAACTAAACATTTTAATTTTCTGTGAAGATGCGTTTAACTAATTCACTTAACCACATCGCCTCAAGAACAAGCTGTTCCTCCAGCTTTTGTGGTTAAACTGGATGCTTTTATCAACTTAATGACTGAAAGTAGTGCTCACTCAATCGTGGTGGTAAATCATTCTCCTTTATGTGCATGCAAATTCTTAGTGCAGCCCCAAAAAGGGAGCAAAGAAGAACACATTCTTCGACGTCAAAAAAGTGGAACACCACCCAACTTAATCATTTCACGGTCCAAAGGTCTCACTGAAAGTGGGGACAACAAAGCAAGTGACACTTCGCGTTCACCGACACCATGTTGGGGGACACTTGTCAACTGTTCCTGGCTCTGGGGACAATTAATGACTGTCTGGGAGGCAATTTTCTCTTCGTCACTTTAACCCTATTTCGGCGGATACAGATTAAAAAGCGCGTTCTTCCGTGCATGGCAATTTTTTATTCTGTTTTGGTGTTCGCCTTTTTTGGGGAAGTCTTGGTCGGTGCGTGTTTGAATTTTTGATGGGTAACGATCGACTTCCAGGAAGTTTTGGGGAAGTTTTAGGGTGAAGTAAAGTGTGTCGAAAAGTCTGTTCAATGTGTCGCCATGAAAAGTGAGTTTTGTTTAGTTATTATAGCTTGACACTTTCGCGATTGTAGAATCAAATATCCTTCTCACAAAATTTTGATTAGGGACAGAAAAAACCTTAGTAATTTAAATTTCTATTTCTGAGTACCAATAATTAAAATATTATTTTTGTAAATGATTATAAGATTGAATATTTTGTTTAATAAATTTTAAACTGTAATATTTTGTTGTGTAGCTTTTACAATGATTTCATCATCATAATAATTATTAATCATACGTGTCTTAGATTTAATTGATTGGAAGTTGCAATCACAGAAATGAATATGAACCACCGCGATTGAATGAGGTTAAAAACGAGTTATTATATTCATAAATGCAACTTTTTAAACCTTTTAACTAGAGAAACAGTTTGTTTTTGAGCCAATGGGGTTAAAAAATAGTTAAACGCTTAGAATTAATTTTATTTTTTTGGTTAACGAACTAGTTAAAAATAGTAAAATAAAACATTTAGTTGTTTTGATTCAGAAAAACTTACCCTTGTTAATGGTAATATTGACAACACCCTGATGAAGTTAGCCCATGTTAGATTTAAAACTTGAATTTAAAAATTTAATATATTTTTGAAAACGAATAATATATAAATTAAAAAGTGATAAGATTGTATGTTAAATTCAATAAACCTTGAACTGTGATATTTTGTTTTGAAATTTTATAATGAATTTCATCATCATAATAATTATTAATCATACACATGTTAGTTTAATTGATTGAAAGTTGCATTCAAATAATGGAAAATAATTTACGCTATGAATGAGTGAGGACTTGTTTCAGTTATTAGATTGATGAAAGCACCCAGTTAAACCACAAATGGATAGAAACTGGAGCACCGCTTGTTCTAGAATTGATGTGGTAAAGAGAATTAGTTAAACGTATCTTCTTATAAAATTAAAATGTTTATTTGCTTTGATTCGAAAAAGCTTAGCACTTGACTTAATGAGAATGGTAACACGCCCTGCTGAAGTTAGCACATGTTAGGTTTAAAACTTGAATTAAAAAAAGCCTTTAAGAATTTAAATATTTTTAAATATGAATTAATATCTAAATTTAAAATGATTATAAGATTAAATATTTTGTTTAATAAATTTTGAATTGTAAAATTTTGTTGTGTAGCTTTTATAATGATTTCATCATCATAACAATTATTAAGCATACATGTCTTAAATTTAATAGATTGGAAGTTGCATTCACATACAGGAATGTGATTTACCACCATGATTAAGTGAGGACTTGTTAGAGTTATTAAATTAATAAACACACAACCTTTTAAACCATAAAAGAATGGAGAGGACAGCTTGTTTTTGAGCCAATGTGGTTAAACGAATTAGTTAAAAGCTTAGAATTTAATTTTAATTTTTTATGGTTAACGAACTAGTAAAAATAGAAAATTAAAACATTTAATTGCTTTGATTCGATAACCTTACCCCTTGACTTATTAAGATTGGCATCATATCTGTTGAAGTTAGCCAATGCAAGATTTAAAAGTGAATTTAAAATGTAATTCGAATTTGTTATATTTTAAATACAAATTAATATGTAAATTGGAAATTATTATAAGATGAAATATTTTTGTTTTATAAATTTTTAATTATAATATTTTGTTGTGTAGCTTTTACATTGATTTATCATAATAATAATTATTAATACACGCGTTATATTTAATTGATTGGAAGCTGCATTAACATAATGAAAAGCAATTTATCACCACAATTAAGTGAGGACTGTTTTCAGTTATTAGATTGTAGCACCCATTTAAACCATAAAAATAATATAAAAATGGAAAAACTGCTTGTTCATGAATTGATGTGGTAAAGAGGAATTAGTTAAACTTTATTTGAGGAAGGGTAAAATACTTTATTTCTTTGATTCCCAAAGAGTAAGTATTGCTGTGCCCAAAGTAAAGACCAATTTTGAATTAAAAATTTCCGAGACGATTTCAATTGTTTCTTATTTTTTAAGGTTGCTGGCTGTCTTGCATATATCTGTGGGAAATTTGACGTCAAAATGTTCGTTAGTGTTTGTTTCGCTTGGCTTTATAACACGCTAAAACTGATTCCGGCAATTTTTGAAGTGTCTGAATGAATTGAGCAAATAACTTGCAATAAATTTTTTTGTGGAAACGTATAGAATGTAGCGGAAGGCATTCGGTGAGCATTTCCTATATCGGGAGAGAAAAGTATTTACAATTGACATAAACAGTTCAAAGAAGGCGCAGAGAACGCGTTGAAGACAAATAACCCTCTGGTCGACCATCCCACCTCAACCGACGAAGATCACGTCAAAAAAAATTAAAGGTTTGGTGGCTTGAAAACCGTCCGGATTTACAATTAGAGACACTTGCTGATGATGTTGTAATTTCAAAGGATCTGTCAATTTCATTTTGCGCCTCAAACGCGTCAAATCTCGATTGTTGCGAAAACAGTGAAATGCGCCAGTCTCACACTGCATTGACTCTTCGGGACTTCTACGCAAAAATGAAACCCATATCGTTTTCCACAACCAGCGTATTCCCACGGTGCGACTTCTGGCTATTCTCTAAACTCAAAAGATCTCACTCCGGGGACACCGTTTTGAGTCGAGTTGAAGAGATTCAACGTGAATCCACGTCATCCTGCCAGAGTGACTGGCATGCATTGAGTATTGGAAAAAAAGTTGGCATAAGTGTGTTTTGTGACTGGAGATGATTACTTTGAGAAAGCGTGAAAGTAAATTTGGAAGAATAAATAAAGAGGTTTTTGAAAAAATAAATTGCCTTACTTTTGCGCACAGTAGTATACTTGACTGGAAGTACTGTGCAAAAGCTGGTATTAAACTGCCTTGAGGCTATGTTTTTAAACTTGGAGCAAAAAAGTAATGCAAATATATTATTAAAAGGCGCGCAAAGTTTATATAAATAGATAGTTTATGTAATAATAATTGAATTGTTATTTTTGTTATACATTTAGAATAACGATTTCATCAAAACTGTTATTATCAATTATAGATGGTTAAAGTCTAGTTACAATTATGACAAATTCTTTTGTCGAATTCAACTAAGCTAGTTGCCTTATTTGGATTGGAAGGGTGAGGGAGGAATTTGAATTCGTATAAAAAAAACAAAAGCACTGATGACACCTACGCTTTGAATACAATCATTCATTGATTACAAGGTGCTTTTGCATTATAACTAGAGGACTCACTTTTTGATTTTACATTTTGCTAAAATAGTTTAATCTTTTTTGGCAGCTTATAAATTAACACTTTTTAAGGGTTAGAGGGAATTCAACTCACAAAAGAAGTATCGCTTCTTTCTCAGTAAACGTCGCTATTACAACACAACACCATATTGGCGCTTTTTTTTTTTTTTTTTACGTATAGACATGTTTCGATCTTTAATTTGATTTAAAAGTAAAAACAAATAAGGAAAAAATACAATTTTACACATTCAATCCTTCTTTTAAAAAAAAGCTCTCATAAAACACCACCTTTTTAACTGCAGCTTGGTGTTAAATAAGAATTATAACAAGATGATCACTTACGAGCGGTTCTTTTTATGTTCTTTCTACGAGCTCCGTCTCTGTATCTCTTTCCCCGAAATTCT
>BPLR01002455.1:0-71421 GCA_021605095.1 Caerostris extrusa
CTTCAGGCCGAAATGTATAGACGCTACCCCTCAAGTAACTGCGACACACTTTCGAAAAGTTTAGAAATAGATAGGATGCTACATTAGATACGAAAATTCATCACAAACATCAAAATCATTAAGTAAATGATTCATAGATGAATAAATGCTCACTTATAAAAATAATATATCATTTAATAAATGTAGACTTATTTAACTATTTCTAAGTCACTTGAGAAAAATGACTTGTTACTCAATGTTTACAAGATGCTAGTTGGATTCATTCAGGTGTTTAATCATTATTGAATTCTACAGCTACTTTGAAGTTATTAAACTTCAGAATGAAACTAAACAAGCCTCTGTGGATGTCCTCAAAAGGAATCCTCGGGGCAGCATTCATACTCATTTCGCATAACGTATTATCTCCTCTAAAAAACGCGCACGCAGGCGCCAACTCCAAGTTCAAGGCAAGTCAAGCCAACAGACCACCTCATTGGATGACTTGGGTTTTTGCCGGTTCCGAAAAGTTTCTTTTCCGTTGACTGCCCTTGAACCTGGGATGGCCGTTCGGGCGAGTGACGATTCCCCCTTTCAAAGCCTTTCCGCACTAGGTATCCCCCCTCGCCTACATTGTCGTCTGCGGGAGAGGATTTTGTAGGGATGTCAGGTGAGGGAAGAGAGGCTTTCAAGGGGCGAACTTTCCATCGCGCTTTGTTTAATACAAACAAATTAAAAACAACTTTTCCCCGCTGCTCATTAATTGCCACAAATCTCAGATAATACACAGGTTTAAAATAATTCTACCCAAACCAATCACTCGCATAATAGCCATATTATTATAAAACAAGTTTGCATTTTCAATACTATACCTTTGCTGACTTTAAACGAAAGATCAAAATTCATTAAACCATTAAGATTACGTCTCTAGATTTGTCATTGATTAGGTTTTATAATATCTTGAGGGTACGTATTTCTTGATAAAGCTATCATCAGCATGCTATAATTAAGTAATTTATATTGGATTTTACATTTCTTGGAAAAACATCTATTCACATCCCGTCATTACATATTTCGTTAAAATTTTTAAATCACTTCAAAAGCTGTTTTTGTCATCAATCTTTTGATTTTTTATGTTTATTAACGAACTTTCTTTTTTTGAGGTCTGAATGGGAGGCACCTCCGAATTTTAGTATTTTTGCCCATGCTATGATTCTTTAGCATGGGCAAAATACAAAACCACAAACACAAAGCAGCGAATACCGGTAGTTGCTTTTGGTATGCAAATGGTCTATTTCACTCCTTTTGCGTTCTCCTTTAGTTTTGTGTTGATGTATTATAGTATATATATATATAATGCATATATAGAGTGAGTATAAAAAATAAATTCTCGATATATGAGTCCCTAACTATCACACTTACAGAAACTGAATGAAATTTTGCTTTTAAGGTATTTTGAGGTAGGAGATCAAGAATCAAGGAAGTTTAAACAACGATTTCGAAACTTTCAAATGGCAACCCCACCCTTTTTTTTTTTTGGAGCGTAATATCCATAATTAGCTCGCTAGATAGACCAAGAAGAAAAGTGAAACTAAGGGCTGAAAAGCAACACATTTGACACACGATGGATGGTGTGCAGCACTGAATGGCAATCTATTGAACCTTTCAAATGAAAGGCATACACTTTAGATTTCAGGTATACCACAGCCCCATTGATCACAGAAATAATTCTGTCTCGAAACGGCATTTCACAGAATAGGAAATCTTTCAACCACATTTTTGAGTAAATAAAATGAAAACAAAAATTAAATAGTAGGGGCATACCTCGATGCAGCAATATAATTTAAAGGGCTCCCATTTTCTGGATGCATAATCACTTGATTTCATTTGCAGAATGAAAGCAGGTTTTTCATTAAGGTTGCAACCGGCGTTTAAACAACTGCATTATTTTAGATTTAATATCAAGTTTGTTTAAATAATAATCAAAATCTGTGTTGGATAATTTCTTACAAAATTTCTTTTTTTCTTTTAAAAGTGATTGATTCAAAAGGACTCACTTTTGGATTAAATCTTTAAAATTAATTCTTTAGATGATTTCTTGATTAAGTCTTATAAGAACATTTCTAATTACTATGTGAAATTACCTGAACTAATTGCACATTATAGAAGTTTTTATTTGAATTCATAAATAAATTCAGTAATTTAATAAAGCCGAGATTTTCTTCATAATTTTACCCTGAAGTTCAAGCTGAAATCAAAAAATGTTTCGTTCCAACATGTCGCCATGAGGATGAAGACATCCCAATCAGTCAAAGGAAGAATTGGATTTTTGCCGTAGAATGGTTACAAACAAAAAGTTTCGTATTGTTATTTGTATGAGCTAATTATTTATGCTATTCTGTTATTTGGTTGGTTTGTCGCTCTCCGGTCATCTTCTGTCTCACGAGGGCTTAACAGACCGGGACCTACAGTTTAAAGTGGATTCCGAACCACTACAAACATCCATGGCACCGCCGGGACTCGAACCCGAAACCTGTGGTACCGAGCTCCAGAGCGCTAGCCACTCGACCATTCAGGCCCCATTGATGTTGTTACTTTTCCGTCAGCCAGGCATCAGATTTTTCGTTTGGGCGACAAAACAGCAATACAAACAATATCGAGAGGGGAACTGAATTTCATGAAACGTATACCTCATTTAATTCAATTTTTTTTTCATGAATTCCAAGAGAATCAAAGAAAAGTTTTTTTGACGACAAAGTGCACGGAGGTGTCCAATAAAAAGAAGAGTCGAAATAATTTCAATTGGATGTGGGTTCTTTTAAAGTAGCAGTGTTCATTAATTTTGAAATAACAGCACTGAATGTGAAAAAATTCGCCCCCAAGGAAGGCATTGGGAAGATGCAAAATCGAAAGAATGGTTTACTGAAGTTGGATTTATTTTGCAGCTGTATTGAAAATTAACCCATATATTTGTTAAAATCAATCAAAACTTTTATTTAAATACAATACAACCTACGATATTTGGTTCTTATGGAAATATGCATAAATAGATAACCTTAAAAAATAAATAGATAAAAAAAAAATAAATAGATAAAAAAAAATAAATAGATAACCTTAATAAAAATAAATAAATAAATAGATAACCTTAAAAAAAAGTAAGTAAGAGATCCAAATGGATCTATAGTTTGCATTAAAAGTTACTGATAAAATTATAAAACACTCCAGATGATTTTCGAAATGATTTTCGACCAGAGGGCTCTTCGTCTTCAACGCGTTCTCTGCCTTCTTTGAACTGTTTATAAAACTTGTAAACATTTCTTTTCGATATAGGAATGCTCACCAAACGCTTTCAGCAACATTCTATACGTTTCCGCAAACAAAATTGAATGCAAGTTCTTTGCTCAATTAATTCAGACATTTCAAAAATCCTCGCAATCAGTTTTAGCGTCTCACAAAGCCAAGCGTAACTCAAACAGTAATGAATATTTTGACGTCAAATTTCACACAGATGTCAAGGACAGTGCTAGCAACCTAAAGAGGAAAAAAAAAAAAAATGAAATTCCATATGCCCCGGGAATTTTAAATTGAAAATTACTTTTTGGACACAGTAGTATATAGATTTTTTTTTTTATTATTTATGTATAAAAGTAAGTCATACCAGTATATAAACTATATTTATACTATGTAATATATGAAATATACGTATAAAATATACAAAGCAGATTAGCATAATAGTTAAAACGCAAAAATTTATCTTAAAAAATTAATTATTGGAGATTTCAATAGAAATTTTTTTTTAAATATTATCAAATTTTTAATGAAAAAAAAAAAAAAAAAAAAAAAAAAAAAAAAGAACTACGTTGTTTACAGACTTTTTAAAAAAAAAATTATGGTCTCTGTTATATTCTTTTGGCACACAAATTCGGGAAGTTGTAAACGTATGTTTCATTACCTACCAAATGTTATGGATTTTTAATAGAAGTGTAAAAAACAGTATTGCCGAACGGATAATAAAAGGAGTTCATTGTATTTGGAGAAATAGAATGGTCATCTATTTTAAAGCTGTTGTTTGGAATTTCGCTAACAATTCTTCAGTATGCTATTAATCTATATTAAAAAATTCTTAGTCAAATTCTTAGAATCCGATTCAAGTATTTTAGTTCAAATCAACGATAAAGGAAAAAAAAAACTATATCGAAATAATATTTTCAAAATAAACTTTTGACTGGCAACTGGCGTACCGTTTACGGAGTACCAACAGGGGAAATACCCCTTAAACCTCCTCATCTTAATTTATAAATAGGTTTGGAATTCTAATGGCTGCTTTAATGTATATAGATAAAAGATAAAGTTTCAAAAAATTCAAATTAAAGTGGTACTCAAAAAAAAAAAAAAAAAAATACTAATAATATAAAAGTAAAATACAAAATAAAAGAAGTTAAAAGTTAAGTTTAAATTCGGTACAATTAGGGAACCGTTGTCGATGCCATAATACTATTGAAAACGTAAGCATAAATGTATACAGTACAGTGAAAGGGTTATGCTGAACGGTGAGAGCCAATGAAATGATCTGAAAAGCAAATGTTACACGAATAATCCCCACAATAAAAAAAAAAAAAAAAAAAAAAAAAAAAAAAAAAAAAAAAAAAGGCAGGCCGATCTCAGAACCGAAGTTCTTTTTATTATTTTCAATTTTTATAAACATTTTTATTTTTATAATTTTTATTTTTATTTTTTTTTATTTCTAATCCTTTTGTTTTCCTTACAAAAAGAAGGAGTAAAAAAGCGTACAATAAAAACCTAACTTAATTACTAGTCGGAAAGCATGAATAATTAAGAGCACAACGTAGCAAAAATTTGCAAAAAGGAACTGAGTTCAAATTCGAACCCTTAGACTTTTGAATTGCATAATAATTTTTTAATGTGATAAATTCGCTTTTTTTTTTTTTTTTTTTTTTTTTTTTTAAGTTAAAGATAGTTAGTCAAAAATAAGAAAATTTACAAATAAAGAGTAATTGGAAACAATAACATAAAAAATTTCTGTACTTCTTTTTAAACCTAAATTGAAAATACTACTGTTATACAATAAGGTTTACAAAAACTTGAAATTTGATTTCTAAAAATATTTTTGTAATGAAAACATTTAAAAAAGAGGTAAAACAACATAAATAGTTTCAAAATAAATAAATTAATTAATTAAATTAAATTAGAAAAGTCAATCAATATTGGTATACATATTTTTTGAAACTTCTAAAGGTATTTATTGATGAATGTTTGAAAAAAAAAAAAAAAGATATGTGAAATATATGATAAATGTTTGCAAACATGTTAACTTTGTTTTAACCATTAGGCAAATATAAACAGCTTAAAAGTGTCATTCTAATTCAAGTAAATTTTTTTATTTCATTGATTTGAATCTATTTTGATATAACTTGCGATCAGCATATTTCAAAAGCAACAGAAATGACAGCAGAGCAAAATGAAAAGTTATGAAATTCGAACCACGAAATAATGAACGAATTAATTGACTTTTATCGATCAGTTGATTCTATTCACCCTAACAGAACACGTTGATTCTATCCATTTCTATCCATTTGTGTATCCATGCATGACGGATACACAAGCGGTGGCCATCACTGGTTTGCATTGACCCTATATTATTTGAACTTTATGCCTGACAGAAAGAATCAATTAACGAGTTCAGGTTAAAGATCAGATTTGAGGATAATTTTTGAATGCAAGTTCATTTGAAGCCCATTTCAAATCAGAGAGTTACACCTGATTCTCTAAAAACAAACATTGGGAAAAGACAAGCAACGATACATTCATGTAATCGTACATTTGTGCATCCATATCATTCAAACCGTAATAATGTGCAAAAAAAAGAAATATCATATGGTGAAGCCTTTTTCATTTGAAAAGTCCTTTCTGAATTCTTGTTAGTATAAATAAAGGGCAATTAATGACTGTATAAAAGCTGCACATCGAAAATCAATCCACTAACTGTACTAAACAAAGTGAAAGTTGAAAATGCTGCGATTGTTATTCTGAATGCCGAGTGAAAATCCAAATGAATAAGTTCAGTGAGTCGAAAAGGGTGACCCTAAAATGTGTGTCACGTACTGGCGAGGAAAGTATGTCATCGTCATGACAACCACGACTCAACTGTCGAGATTCAATCCCTGGATTCCCCACCACTGGGGGTGGGACTCCGGGAAAAAGTAGGTCCTTCCAAAAGGAATGACCAGGTCCAAGGACGCGTCCTGCATTTGTTAATTGCCCGTCCAAATGAATCGATTCCAAAAATGGATTCAAGTAAATCAATTCACATTAAGAAATGCATCCTTATAAATAGAAACACCTGTTGTGTACCAATAGTTTGCTGAAATAATTTCTTTTAGTTTTGATTTTGGACATGTAAAGACAGTGCATTTATTGAGTCCTCTTTTTTGTAACAACTCAATGGAAATCTGAATGAAAGAGGGAGCTTCTGGAGAAATAAAGAAAAGCTTCGCTGCAGGTAGGGCATGGCAGTCAATCGGAAGTTCAGCGTTACCCAGGGTCCATTTACCATTTTAGCTAAGGAGGTGAAGCTGAATGAAAGAGGAACTTCTGGAGAAATAAAGAAAAGCTGTTCGAATAAAAATCTATAAAAATAATTCATTCTATTGTCTTGGTTCAAAATTGAATGAACAATCGTTTGAAGTGAATGTTTGCAATGTGAAAATCAATTTCTTTGCAGGAATTGAAATCCTTCATTACAAAATTTTGTTAATCCATTCATTGCTTTGTCAATCCAATTTTAATTCATTATCCAATAATTAATCATTTCATCACTCCGATTTATTTTGCGAAATAGCGGAAGTATTTTAAGGAAATGAATCTCTTTCCAAATAGGGAAGAATTCAAATCATTATTACGACAGAATTAAATTTTAAACACAAAAGTAGAAATAACACATTACTGATACACTGAAGTGACAAAAGTCATGGGATACCTCTTAATATCGTGTCGGCCCTCCTTTCGCCCGGCGAAGTGCAGCAACTCGACGTGGCATGGACTCAACAAGTCGTTGGAAGTCTTCTGCAGGAATATTGAGCCATGCTGTCTCGATAGACGTCCATAATTGTGAAAGCGTTGATGGTGCAGGATTTTGGGCACGAACAGACCTCTCGATGATGTCCCATAAATGCTCGATGGGATTCATGTCGGGCGATCTAGGTGGCCAGATCATTCGTTGGAATTGTCCAGAATGTTCTTCAAACCAATCGCGAACAGTTGTGGCCCGGTGACATGGAGCATTGTCATCCATAAAAATCCCATCGTTGTTTGGGTACATGAAGTCCATGAATGGCTGCAAGTGATCTCCAAGTAGCTGAACATAAACATTTCCAGTCAATGTTCGGTCCAGTCGCACCAGAGGACCAAGTTCATGCCATGAAAAAACAGTCCACACCTTTACGGAGCCACCACCAGCTTGAACAGTGCCTTGCTGACAGTTTGGGTCCATGGCTTCGTGGGTCTGCGCCACACTCAAACCCTACCATCAGCTCTTACCAACTGAAATCGTGACTCATCGGACCAGGCCACGGTTTTCCATTCATCTAGGGACCAACCGATATGCTCACGTGCCCACGAGAGTCGCTGCAAGCGATGTCGTTCTGTCAGTAAAGGCACTCGAGTCGGTCTTCTGCTGGAATAGCCCAAGAAAGCCAAATTTCCCCGCACAATTCTAACAGACAAGTCCCTTGTACGTCCCACATTGATTTCTGCGGTTATTTGACGCAGTGTTGCTTGTCTGTTAGAATTTACGACTCTTTGCAGACGTCGCCGGTCTCGGTCGTTAAGTGCAGGCGGTCGACCACTGCGCTGTCCATGGTGGGATGTTATGCCTGAAATTTCATACTCGGCACACTCTTGACACAGTGGATCTGGGAATGTTGAATACCCTAACGATTTCCGAAATGGCATGACCCATGCGTCTAGCTCCAACTAACATTCCGCGTTCAAAGTCTGTTAATTCCCGTCGTGTGGTCATCATCACGTCAAAACCTCTTCACATGAATAACTTGAACAGAAATGAAAGCTCTGCGAAAGCACTGCGCATTTATACCTGTTCTACGCGATGCTACTGCCATCTGAAAATTTGCATATTGCTATCCCATGACTTTTGTCACTTCAGTATATATCCCATTTACTAATATATTATTTCATGCATTATAAGTTAGAGATTTGATTTTGGATTGATTCATTAAGAAATGATATAATTTTAATAACTGTGTTATTTAAATGTGCTTCCCACTTTCAAAAACATTCATTATTAAATTCAAATAATGTCTTGTAATGATACATCGATTCTGTTTTACAAGGAATCGATTCACATAATATGGAATTCGGGATTTTTATTCATACGTAAGAATACAGTATTTAAAAAATTAAGGGAAGAATGTATTTTTACTTTAGAATTTTGGATTAACACGTATAAATCCAGTATTTTGTTAAGAAGTCAATATTTTCATAAATATAATCTATAGGATAGAGTTTTACTTCAAAAAAAAAAAAAAGAACTTGAAAGGAAAATTTCATTTCCCAGTTATGCTTAAAAATAGTTAATATAAAATATAAAATTCTTATTATATGTGAACGCAGAGCATAATAAGGGAAAAAAATCCCATTTTTCAGTGTTCTAAAAAAAAAGAGAAAATGGACTTCTTTTCAAATGACCTAGCAAAGAAATCTTAGGATGATTGACAGGAATGCAGAACTGAAATCAGCAAATAAATTGAAACTGATTTTAAGAAATAAAATAAGAGTAATATTAATAGTTTTTCACATATTTGAGTTGATATAGAAAGTCTCATCCCAGTTGGATGATTTTATTTTTAAGTTTCAAACCTATCAATAAACTTCGTTTCGAGTTCTAAAAATAGCAAAAGCACTAAAAAAGAAAAACAAATATTTGTAAGTGTATGGAGTGTGAAATTCATTTTAAGTATATAGAAGATTTTCAATATTTTTGACATTCTACATTATACGATATATTTGAGATAAGTTTTAAAACATTGTTTAACTTAGTAATTGGTTTTTTTTTCTTTTTGTGATGTTTGATTTTTGATTGATTTTTAAAGAAATTACCATTTGAATTAAATTTTCTTTCAAAATCTACAGTCAAATCGAAGTCGATACTCCGAATTTATATTTTAAGGGTCATGTCTGAACTATATGAGATACTGAAGAATATTTTTTTTAAAACACACTTTTTTTTTTTTTTCGTTAACACTAAAACCATGTTTTAGAGAAACCTAATTGGATTGAATTGATAAGTGTTAAGACAAAATTGATTTACAAATAATATTTTCGGACAGAATCGTTGCAAATAAGTAATCTGCGAATATTACTATGGGCAATTCAGATTTTTGAAAAGCTACTACTTTTTTTCAGATTTATTTTAAATGATGTGAATGAATTGGGTGGTATTCTCTTATAGCACTAGTCCGAATTCATCAGAAATACTGAAGATCTCACGGTCTGACAACCTAGTGGTCAAATGTTTGACATTTGTGCCTTGGAATGTTTTCCAGAGACAGCCCTTCTACGGTTTCGGACTGTTCTTAACAAATAGTCGTTACCAGATCTATGACAAAGCTTACTTCTCTAATGAATTACATGAGATTCTCTAAACACAATGATAAACATTACTGTTTCATGTCCTTCTCGACTACCTGTGATACTAAGCAATTGGTTACTGAAGATCTCACGGTCTGACAACCTAGTGGTCAAATGTTTGACATTTGTGCCTTGAATATTTTTCCAGATACAGCGCTTCTACGGTTTCGGACTGTTCTTAACAAATAGTCGTTACCAGATCTATGACAAAGCTTACTTCTCTAATGAATTACATGAGATTCTCTAAGCACAATGATAAACATTACTGTTTCATGTCCTTCTCTGCTACCTGTGATACTAAGCAATTGGAAGCGTGTTCTGCACAATTTCATTTTAATTACGTTGTTCACAAGTAGTAGATCTAGTGGTAAACTATTTGACATTTGTAAAATAAACTAAACTTTTACCCTAAAGATGTCATTTTTTTATATTTTTTAATTTAAAATTCAGAGGCAAATTCTGACACAAAAAGCATAAAAATTAATAATATTAAACAACTCAATAAATTAATTCAACGACAAATAAATGAATTGAGAAAATGAAAAAAACATTTTTTTTTATTACATCTTATTATTTAATTGGAACTAAGCAATAAAAAAAAACCTAAATAAGGATATAAAATACCTTCTACTGGAAAAAAATCCCGAAGTAAAAAGGGCATGACATAGGATGGGCCTCGACCGATTCTAATACAAATTTTCTCTTTGTGTGAGCAACAGCTTTATTAAAATTCTTTCGGTGAAAATGAAAAAAGGGAAGTTCAGATTTCTATAAAAGTTTTATTGAATGAAAAGAAACTTAATAATGTTTGGAATAATAATTGATCCGAAGCAAATGTGTGGACGGTCACTTGAGTCAACCACGGAAGTGGAGCACATTTCTTAATCGTTCAAATGTCAAGGCTATTCTGGGCGGATCCATCTCAGGGCTGGAGAAAAAGGGCTGACCTCCTTTTGTAGGGGGACGGAAGGGCGGTGCCTAGAAAGAGGGGCCCTCATAGGAAGTATTCCCAACCATGCATTCGAAAAGAAAGACATTCTAGTAGTCTCAAAGGAGATGCAAGTTTATTCTCATCGATAAGGAAAATATATATTGTAAGAAGGAACTAATAAGAATGGACTGGATAAGGTAAGAATGGACTGTGATAAAGGGCTATACCAGAAAATAGAAGGAAAATCAACAAGCATTCCAAAAATGCAGCCAAAGAAAACAGCAGCATGAAATGAATCAGAATATAAAAATAAGAACAGAATGCAGATATAGCATTTTAATCATGAGGTATGGAAAATAAATAATTGAAATAAAATCTGAAGTTTATATGTTGACTAATTCTTCTTCTTTTTATGCTATATTTGTTATTTGTGTGAAAAAAAACGCCGTTCGATATTTATCTTTTTCTGTTTAAAAAAGATATCAATGTGAAACATTGCAATTAATACTTTTTTTTTTCCATTTTCAGAGTTAACAGTACTGCCAAGAAATGGAATTGAATCTGACAACATGGTATCATTTTAAAAACTAGAGAAAGCGAAACATAATTTATGAAATGTGTGAGCCATTCAACAAATGACCACATTCGTGATTTAAATCTGCTACTGCTAGAGCAAATGATCATTCCTTTACCCTATTTCAGTTTCAGTCAGAATATCCATGTTGGTGCAATTTAAACAATATTATGTTTAAAAATCCCGAATTTTTATAAAAATAATTTTTATTTTTTCCAGAAACTTATCGGAAAGATTTTTTAAATAAAATGAACACTTGGTAATTTAAATATGAAAACAATGACTCATTTTTGGTTCATTTTAAATACTTTCTTGTACTTGACAAATATTATTATGCCTTATTCAGTTATCTAGCACATTCAAAAACCTTAGGATCTCGTGGTGGATACAATACCCTTACAAGTCCCCTTATATATTTGAGATGTTTAAAAATCCCGAATTTTTTATAAAAATAATTTTTATTTTTCCACAAACTTATCGGAAAGATTTTTTAAATCAAATGGTTCTTCAATAATACAACCTCGGCAACATACCAAGTAAGTGTGAGAGAGACTTATCAAAAGCTATCTTGGATTAACAATCAAAGAAGATTCTATAATTAAGAAAAAAATTAGATTTAATGTTTTACAAGCATAGCATCTTTGTGCTTAAATATTTGCTTTTGCTCTTAAATTATTCTGTATTACTTTGGTACCTGTTCATTTAGTACTGAGATTTTTATTGGATATAGAATTTTTGTAAGAAAAGTTAGTGTACAAATATAGAAATTTCCTTTATAGAAATTACAAATTTAAAGCACAAGAATGTCTTTTAAGTGAGTGCAAATACTACACCTTTAAGCTGTTGTTTGTTATGAAATTTTTTTTTTTATAGATATATGAGTTCAATAAAAGTCGTTGAATTTATTCATTGAATTATAAAATTCCTTGAACAAATTCTTCTAAATCTAAGAAGTAATGATCGTAGTACATAAAATTGAGAAAAATGTGACTCAGGAGTAGAAACCCCTGATAGTTAAATTATAAATTACCCCAATGTGCAAATCATTCCAATTTTTTTTTCTCATCTCAATGAAGCTTTAAATTAATAACATCAACGATTTGCAAAGAAACAAAAGGAAATCTCTTTTTATGTAAAAAGAACAGGAAGGAAGCCTTAATCTCGTAAGTCTTTTATTCCACAGAAAGTATTACCATTATTAGAAGTATTCTTATAGTATTTTTGCGGGTGAATGTTTATCTAGTTAGAACAATTGGATTAGAAAATAATTTCACTAATTAGCTTGCCATGAGTTCGATTCAAAGCTATGAAATGGTGTTGATTTCTTTAAAAGATGTTAGTAGAGCTTAAGTTGTACTAAAATTGAGAATGAAACAAGTGTGATTTATGGTACAAAATGTATCGCTAACATAGCTAAAAAGATTTGTTTTCCTTTTAATGTATATGCAGCTTTCGTAGTCGAGTTGCATAAAGCTCTTAAATTAAATCTTTATACGTTAATTCAGAATATGTATTTGGACTAGTTGGACTGTTAGTTGTTTATTATGCAGATAGTATTAACAATATTTTTGAAACATTGTTTAACTCCACTGGTTTTTTTTTTTTTTTTTTATATGTTTAGAAAAATTATGTAGATAACTTAGACCAGTGATTCTCAAGGGGGGTATTTCAGATAAATATGTGTCCAGATATAAAAATAAACATAGTTATCCTTTTTCTTGTCAGTTTTCCCGTTCAAAAACAACTTTCATTACAAACAATTAACCCCTTCTTTCTTCATATCAAACGGTGATAAACTGCCAAAGAAAATTTCCGATAAACTAATATCTGTAATTTCCATGCTTGGATATTACAAGTGCTAACATCTATGTGATTTTAAATGTTAAAAAATATTTCCATTCCAGCCTATGAGATTCCTCTGTTTGTATGTAGTAGTCTGTGGAATTGAGAGTCCATATATAGCTTTGTGGCATTGGTAGCACATGAGATACTCTTGTTGCGCAAAATACTTAGTTTGAATGTAGTGGAAGTATAGGTTAGATGCATATTACTTATTTTTAAATAAATACACCCAAATAAAACGGATAGATTTCTCAGAAAAAAGCCTAATATTGAAGAATCCAACTTTGGAAGTGAACAAAATTTAAGTACAATTAAGAAAGCGCGGTCCACTCGCAAATATAATGGAAGTTTTTAAGCTTTGTTTTCACTTGGATTGGAAGTGAAGATGCTTCTTTGCTGCAATAGGCAATAAGTACTATATGAATGTAAAAATGACAAATGAATCTCTTGTAAATTGTGGAAACACATTACAATTTCTACTCTAAGTTACAAGATATATTTGTTCAAAAGGTTATCTGAACAGTAAACAAGAACATAAAATTTTTTTGTTTAGTATAATGATTCTTCTTATGATCCTTCTTATCAATTCTTAGAACTTCGAGCAAAAAAATATAAGAGCTCATACTTCAGGTGTGTCTGCATGTAGAAATATGTTCATGACAATGCTATAAAATGAAGCAGCAATGAAACCAACGTTACAATTAACAGCCGTATTATCTTTTGTAAATATACGACTAATTTTTTTTTTTCAAAAACCATTTATTCTTCCAAATTTATTTCATCGCCTTCAAAGTAATCCCCTCCGGACACAATGCACTTATGCCAACGTTTTTTCCAATCCTCAATGCATGCTAAAAAGTCATTGGCTGGGATGGCCTTCAAAGCGCGCGCCAATTCACGTTGAATCTCTTCAATCGACTCAAAACGGTGTCCCCGAGTGGTCTTTTGAGTTTAGGGAATAGCTAGAAGTCGTACGGTGTGAATACGGTGGTTGTGGAACAATTACATTTTTGGAACTTCCTTCTTGAAAATTTTGGGATAAGAAGGTTAGGGTTTTTGGGCAATATATTTCAGCAGCTAAATATTTTAAATACTAGCATACAAAAAAAAAAAAAATATTCTACTGACAAAATGAAAGGGATTCGGAGAAAATTAGAAATTTTCAGAAGAATAGCTGTTGCAGGTAATTTGGAAATGTATCCATTCCATCTGAGCATTTTACTAAAATTTTCAACATTCTATTTATGCAAATTTGATTTTTCTGTCCTCTACACAGTCAAGTGTAGAAAGAGAAGAAAAATGTCAGTGCATTGACTAGGAAATGAGTTTGTCGTTCAAATATAGACTCAAACATTTAAGAAATGGTTAGGACACATTAGGCTCATGTTTCTCATAAAAAGAATGAATAAAATTAAGTTATGTTTTATTTATTTTTTATCTCATAGTTTTTCTGTAATATTTGATTTAATTATTATAACCTACTTCTCAACATCTTTCTCTTTCTCGGCTACAATTATTTGTTGGATTTTTAATGTTCTCCAACTTCAAAAGTCAGAACCACTGATTTAAACTAAACCATTTTTAATGTTTCCAAATTAAATCTATATAAGATGCACAGAAAAATTATTCAATCGATCAATAAATTATAAAGTTAGAACACAATTTTTAAAAGTATTTATGTTTCATTATTAAAATGTTTGTATTTAATTGTAAATATCTATTTTAAATGTAGTCTTCAAAATAAACTAAAATGATTGATGCTATTAATGCGACTGAAACTAAAAACAAATAATGTTCTTCTTTTTATTACATAAATAGTACAAAGTTGTTAATTAACCATAAAATTTCTTGATAAAATAGGCAGTTAAAATCTAAATTTACCCTGAACTCTTATTATCTACTGAATGAAAATGTAATTGCGAGTCAATCATTAGACCTATTAAATACTACGATGGACATTTAGGTGAAAAGTAAAATGGTTCGAAACATATTTATTCTGCCCAAAGATTCTCAAAATAGGGGTTCTTTCTTTTGCTGTTCTGTAGGTAATATCAGCGGCATAATCTTATCTCGGAACCTTACCTTGTCACAGTGAATTCTGACCGAAGATTTACATTCCGCAATGATGTTTGTGTTAATCGCGGCCTAATTTGATAGCGTGTGTTTGTCCTTCGCACCTATAACAAGTTGAGGTGCTGCAATAAATGAAATATTAATGCTGGAATAGAATAAAATAAAAGGAATATTCTAAAGTTTCTCGAAAACGGTCGATAGGTTTTTTTAATTATAATATTTGTCTCTGTAATGTAATTGAACTAATTTGATTTTATCCTATGAATGAAAATTCCTTTAGACAATTAAAAATAAAATTTAATAAACCTTTGAAACATTGAATACTTTTAAAAAATAGTAGTGAATATTTTTAAAAAATCACTCGATAAATTATAAAACATTTATAGAAAATGAAACCAAAAAATGGGAGCAATGCATGAAGTAAAATAAATAATCGTAATATAAAAATGTTGAAAACATAAAATATAACAATAAATAAAATTTCTGCGGAACTATTCCGAAATTAGTTTTGCTAATTTTCATCCAATTTTTCTAACAAAATGTGAAATCCACTTACTTTAAGAAGTTCTAAAAAGTTTATAAGTTAAAAGGATGAAATCTTAGCAATAAAAGAAGACTTTGATAACGTTATAAATGAAAAACAGTATAATTCATTTCAAAAGAAAAACATCATTATGTGCTGAAACAAATTTCATTCATCCAAATCTTGCTACTCATTAATTGAAAGTCTTCTACAACAATGAATAAGTACAGGAATCTATAGAAATAATTGAATCGGGAATAATATTCAAACTACTTCTGAGGGACAAAAACTGCTTTTCATTTCAATAGAATTCTTTAGAAATGAAACTTTAGTAGAATAGAGTTGGAGTAATACAAAAAATCAATACCAAAATTGACTGAAATAAATCAAAAAGCCTGGTAGGTTCTAATTCCAAGCATGTAATCAAAGTGTGGATTTTTAGAATGGAGAATATTTGAAACTTTTGAAGGACATAATTTGAAATTAATTGAAGGGAAATAAATGCTTCATTCAAAAGGTTACATTTGTTAATCGACTTTATTTCTACAAAATTGTATTAAATAAATAATTTAACTTAGTGAGCACTTTTTCGCAGAGAAATGAATCTTTTGAAATGATTTTTCATAGAAGATAGATTTTAGAAGAGATTTGAACGTTTAATATTGATCAATTTTATACAATGAGTTGATTTTCATTATCGCCAAGAATCGTTGAATAATTGAATGCAGTTTTGAAAATGCTGGATTCAAGTATCTTACTAATAATTTGCTTAACTATTCTTTTATAATAATAGATATTATTATGTTAGATAAATTATTACTAGGTTTGTTATTAAAATAAAATCGGATAAATTGCTTCCAAGACACACTGTATTTAAGTTTTTTTTTACAAAAATAAGCAAAATAGATAACATGAAAAAGTAGGGAAAATATATAGTATAGTGTGTAAGTATGGAAATATTTACACATTTGAAAAATAATGAAATTGACTTTCGAAATGTGCAATTTTTGCTACTGGTGCAATGTGATTGTTAATAGGATATATTTGTTTAAATGTGTGATAACTTATCTTTAATTATTTAATTTAAAATTCCGATACAATAAATTTTCTTCACATGTTTGTGTTTCATTTATATCAAGAATGAGAGTTGAATAACTAATTCATAAAAACAGAGTGAGTATGACAAAATTCTAACATTTAATAATTCAAAAACTATTGTAATAACACATTAAATCTTTTCACAAAGTCCAGATAATGAAATGATAATGATACATTAAGAATTCTATTTAATCCCCTCAGGGCCGATTTTTTTTAGAATGAGAATTTTTTTTTTTTTTTTTTTTTTTTTTTATGTTGATAAGCATTTAAATAAAAACCATCCACATTTGTGGTTGCTGAGCGTTAATAGTAATTTCTAAGTGAAATTATTTCATACATTCCGAGCATTAATTATGAAAACTAAATTTATTTAATATATCTGGTATCAAATATTAACGATTTGTTCACATCTTCCAATAATCCAACAACATTGACAATCGGAATACTACTTTATGCTATATTCATATTCTTAACTGTATACCGTAATATTGTTATCTAGATTTTTCTTGTTGAAAGATTCTGTAGCGAATAATTTATTATCCAATTTTTGTTCTTTTCGTTAATTATAATTATAAAAAATTAAATGGGGCGTTTAAGTATATCAACATCCATTTTTCAAAATCACGACGAACAAGAATTTATTTGTTCCTAAAAGGATCACGTTCGAAGCTAAAAAACAAATCCTCACTATTTTTTAGCAATATGTTGAGAGATAACAAATTATGGCCTCGGTGCTTCTGAGTTGGGGACTGCGGCTGATTTTGGAAGGTTTTTAGGTTATCGTTAAGAATTTGTGCGAGTCAATATCTGTGGCCTAGATTTGATTTTTCTCTCCATCTAACCTTGGACAGTAATGTTCTAAATATTCTGCCGTTTAGCAACATTTTCGGAAGGAAGTTTCTAGACTAAATGAGAGTCAAAATTTGGCTTCATATTTCAAAAGATTTATTCCGAAAAAGATTTTCAATACACGCTAAATTTAGTTTCCAATGTATTGTTATAAAAGTTTGATAACTTAACTTATAAAAGTTTGATAGCTCTGAAAAGGATCGTCTAAAAAGAACTCTTAAATTGAATCTTTTTAGACATTTTAACCATGTTTATTACATTTACAGAAAAAAGATTTAATGAATAATTCTAGCATCATTATTTATTAAATTTGATTTCTTATTCAAAGTGGCATGGAATAAGGAGAGTAGCTCTGGAAAAGAGAGCTTTTCGTGGCATCCCCTTGGAGTCCCATAATAATAAAACTTATTACTGAACAAATTGCTTAAAAAAAAAAAAAAGGAATCCATTGCTCTATCACTGCAGACTAAGTTGGTACGATTTCCTTTTCGGTCAAGAAAACTGATATTTCACATCCAAATATAGAGCGAAAAGATATTGTATTTTCTATTTAAAAATAGGATCTATAGAAGATTAGTACGGGGACGATAATAGTTCTCGGTCAGGATCCAATGAAACGGGTTATTTTTTTAAAATTAGATTCTCACATTTGAATCTGATTCACATTCGTCGAGATTCGAGCTCAGGTTTCACTTGAGCATGATTTTAAAGTGAACTTTCTATCCTTAACTTTGATCAATAATCCATAAGGTTCTGTATACGAATGCGAGCCATGACATCAATTGTTCGTGTTGAAGTTCGTTAGTACAGCAGCATTTTTTCTTGAAGGTATTTAGTGCTGTAATAAACGTGACTAGTTTACTCTACAAAAGTAAAAATAGCTTCTGATGCTTCATTCAGAATGAAAAGATTAGCCATTCATAGCTTAATATTCTATTTCCTTAAGACTTGGTATTTGAAACTTTTTGTGTGAAAAGGTTAGACCAAATCATCACAAATTATCTCTTATTTTTCGAGATAAATCTCAAAGAATGCATAATTTATTAATTCAACAATTTACTTTATTATTACATTTTTAATTACGGCACCCAAGTTAGAAAAACCTCATATATACTATAAAATGAAGTAAACTGTAGATATGGCAATAAAAAAAAAAAAAAAAAAAAATATTATGAAAAAAATAATAATGTACTATTCTCATATACGAGGAGGAGGGAAAAGGAAATGTACTCTCTGAAATCGTAGCAGATCTAATGAATAAGTAGTTAATTATTTAGCGCTTATGGGACCTAAAATAAGGGCAAAGAATGAATATTGTGTTTTTGGAAGGATATTAAAAGAAAATCATTCCCAGGAGCATTGTCTAATTTTGAAAACGTGTTTTATGTGAGTAAATTATCGACGTATTTTGAAGATTAAAAATTAAAGTCAAGAAATGCAATGCTCCTTGTAGGTAGAGGTAATTTTAGAAAAAGAATATCATTTATTTAAGTAATAGAGCAATAGAAAAAAATTGTCTGTTTTACAAGGGCATTGTTAAAAAGCATCGGAGATTAAAAAACTCAGCATGATTTCCTTACATAAATATTGATTCTAGTAGGAATGCTTCCGAAGAATACTTTAGATTCATATGAAATATTATTTCACATATATATATGAAATGTATATATATGATCTTTTCAAAATCTTTGAATGGGCTTGCGTAACAAAACCGAGTGTACGAGCGGAAGAAATGGGGAAAAAGAAAGACAGGTGAAGAAATCTGTTTGCCCTTCCTCTATTATTGAAGGAGTCGAAAGGGCAAAGCCCTTTTCACCTTGATGGTGTAATAACGGAGCCTTTCCTCCGCTCATTATGTCAACGCTTGTTGCTTCGGTTCAACCGGTTCCTTCTTAGAAGAAAGTGGTTCGATGGGTTGATAGGAAAGACTGCTGTGGATAGGATTCATTTTCCTTTGTTGCACAAGTCAAAAAGTACAAACACATAAAAATTAATTTAGGAGAAATCACTGCAGGAGGAATAGTTAAAAAATCTTTATTGTTTTCAGAGTTTTTAAGGTTTGGTATAAAAGTACATTTTTCATAAAAAAAATGATTGTCATTTAGAGAAATGAACAAATGTTTCATTGAGCTTCAAATTTTCGAGTAGCTGTCAAGGATTCAGGGACACCTGAGCGTAAGATTATAAGGTTTTCCTTGAAGTATAACTTATTTTTACTTAAAAGAAAACAGATTCTCGAAAAATTCTTTTTTAAGAATAACACAAAATTTAATATAGTATATTTTATAAAAGGACACTATCCTTTCAATAAATATGTTTTATTTGAACATCATTCAAATAAAAACAAGCAAACTCAATACTCATATTCTTTTTCAATAATTGTATTAATTGAAAAGAAGTTTGCGGTATTTTACCAGAAATTATTAAATTAAAAGGTAAAGGCCTAGATATCTTTACCTTTAGGCATATTTTAAATATATTTAACAGAATTCCATGAGAATAAACTATTTTTTTATACTTAAATAAAAAAAATGTCTGAAGAGGACTCTGGTGGAAACTTGGTTTTCCTCGTCAAAGAAACATGTTTTCATATACCTGGGTTAATCAATACTTTCTTCAAGTATTTATTGATTCATTGTTTGGGATAATTATTAATTAAATATTTAATTGGATTCCTTTTATTTAGTTTCTTATTAAAAGATCGTAACAGAGATTTTTTGTATTGATAAAAAATAAAGGATTTACAGGATATTTAATCTTTTAGTTAGTTTAGCATCCATGCCACCACCAGGATTCGAACCTAGAGCCTGTGGTACCAAAGGCCAGAACGCTAGCCAATTGGTCATCAGGCCGCCCTTTTAGTTGTAGAGCATTTAATTCACTTCTACGAAACGATTTTGTGTCACTTCAAACGGTTTTGTGTATGTCACAGTAGAAATTAAAATATTTTAATACACTTAAAAACATAGCCACATTCAAAGTTTTCCCCCCAAAACATTTATCTATTTAAAAAACATGAAAAATGCAACGGAAATATAATTTTTCAATACCAATTAGCCAATTTTTCAATACCAAGCTTTGCAAAACTGGCCTCAAATGCGATATTTAAAACGGAATTGATGGATTCAAATGATTCTTTTCATTTATTTTGGCATCCATATTTAAAATAATATCATTCTTTTCGTAATCTTTTTTAAAATTGGCATTTTGCATTGAAAGTAAGCATTTTCAAGTAGAAATAAAAACAAAGATGTAAATGCTTCATTAACATTCTTATCAAGAAGGAAATTAGTTTTTATCAATTGATAATTTGCTTGTTCTCTATGTCATTGTGTCCTGAATTATTTCTTTCGAATTTTAATAATATTTATCAATACATATTTTCGCCCCCTTCTTTTGATAAAAAAATGTATTTTTAAATACAGGAAATGAAATTTTAAAAGCTCCTTATTTCAAGGTGATCAAAATTAGTTTCTGTACATAAATTCCAAATCTAGACATGAATGATAATGATGCAGTTGAAAAGTTGGATTCAAATTAAATTGATAGTATTTTTTTTTTTTTTTTTTCATTTAAGGCAAAACTTCGTTATTATTTTAAAAATCATTAAAAATATTTAGTGGTTAAAAATGTAGCTTAAAGGGATTGTACAGAAATGATTTAAGATAAATAAACATATCTATGTGTATATGATAATAATCTAAATATTATTGAATGCTAATAATGGATTACAACACAAATGTATTTTAATTATACAAATGATAAAAATTCAGAAATTAATAAAAAATATTCTGTTACTAAATAAATAGTTAATTAATAAATAAATTAAATATTAAATAATAAAACATTCTACAGATTTTAGAATTCTACAAAATAATGGAATATTGGAAGCAATTATAGGAATTAAACAGATGAAATAAAAAAAATTCTTTAATATGTCTGTTTAGTTGTAAAAATTTGAGCAAAATTCTATTTAATGTTGCGTTTCTAAACCTGCCAATTCGCACTATATTTTCCAATTCTTTTGCAGAAAAGTTTAGCAAAAAGAATGATTGGCATAAATAAATGTTAGCACAAAACATTTTACAAATAAATTTATAGCTTTTTATATGCTTTAAAATCAAAATTCCTCTCCAATTATTTCATTTTCCGACTAATGAGTAAAATGTGATGTTCCCATTGCTCTCAGAGTATTGATTTTCATTACTTCCAAGAAGCTGAATGAGGTTAAATACATTTTCTAAAACACTTTCTCCTCGCCAATTGGGATAAGAAAAAAAAAAAAACAGAGCTTCCTTACAATCTTCTTGTCAATGCAAGTGTAATAGATTTCAAAACATAATATTAGTAAGAATTATTTCATCGCCCTATATAATTGAGCATTCACCAGAGGTCGGCAATACCGATTTTTATAAAAATAATTTTTATTTTTCTAAATTTCTAGGAATGATAGTTAAAAATGAAATGTTCATTTCTTTGCATCCTTCAGTCATACAACCAGTAGCAAAGACAGTTTCAAGTGGTTTAGAAAAAGCTATCTTGAATCAACAATCAAAGATCTCATTAAAACTAATCTGTTATTAAGGAGATTGAATCTTCAACTATTCATCCAATGCTTTATTCAACTGTTCATTTGGTTTTTATGCATTCTTTAAAATTTCGATTCCGAAGAAATTTAGTCTATTTTTAGAAGATCTTCCGACTTAACAAGAATATATGAAATGTCTTTTTCATTTGAATTTTTTTTTTTTTTATAGTATAAAAATATTCATAAGCATATTATTTTAAAGATTCCTTTCTTTGTAAAATTTAGAGTTTGCATCTATATTTAAACTAACGAATATCATTTAAAGTAAAGGCACTATTTTTTATGACATTTATTCTATTCAAATAGAAATGAAAATCGCACATTTTTCTTGTATGTACTTCCCTTTATAGTTAAGAAAGTGGTTTTCAAATGAGAAAAAAACTTTTCCTAAAATTCCAGACATGGTTGCCATCGTCCAAATTCTGCCAAGAATTCGTACGGGTCTAGTTTTTCAAGATGCTGCTTCTGCAATTTCATCAATAACTGGAAGTTGAGTTTGGTTTGTCCGGAAATCAGAAAGAATTTCTATTTTTATTGTAACAATGATTTGTTCGCATTGCAAATTCTTTTTCAATCATTTTGTTTAAAACTACATAAATTATATATTTTTTTATTTCTATTCGTTATTTATTATTATTCTTTACTACATATTGTTATGTATCATAGACATAAATTCGCTATTAGCCATTTTGAAATTTAATTACATCGAAATAATGCCAATAATATGAAATTGCTAAAATACAATGAATGAAAGAAAACACTACCCCCAAAAGTTTTTTATGCAATTTTCATAATTATTGCAAGTCCAGTATGTGAATATTTTTAACCAAAATCAATTTAGAAAGGAAAACCACAGTTACCAAATAACTTGAACAGGAAACTATTTCTTTGTATATCTATATATACTACTGTGCCCAAAAAGTGACACCAATTTATATTTTTTTTCAAAACTCTTTATTTATCCATCCAAATTTATTTCATCGCCTTCAAAGTAATCCACTCCTGACACCAAGGATTTTTCCAATTGGCCGGAATGGCCTTCAAAGCGCGCCGATTCACGGCGAATCTCTTCAATTGACACAAAACGATGTCCCCGGAGTGGTTTTTAATAGTTTAGGAAACAGCCAGAAGTCGCACGGTGCTAAATCAGGTAAATAAGGGGTTGTGGAACGATATAAGTTTCATTTTTGGCGAAAAAGTCACGAAGAATCAATGCAGTTTGAGCTGGTGCATTATCTTGATGCAAAAACCAAGAATTGTCTTTCCATAAATGTGGCCTCTTTTTGCGAATAGCTTCACTCAAACGGCGCATAACACTCAAATAATATTCCTTGTTGACAGTTTGGCCCGGAGGAAGGAATTCATAATGCACCACACCACGGTAATCGGAGAAAACAGTCAACATGACCTTGATTTTTGAGCGACTTTGGCGTGTTCTTTTCGGTCTTGCTTCAACTTTTTCACAATATTCGCTCGATTGATTGGTTGTTTCCGGGTCATAAGCATAAATCCAAGTCTCATCTCCAATTATGATGCATTTCAACTTGTCCTGATAGTCAGAAAGGATTGTTTCATAACATCAACGAGACGATTTTTTTGCAAATAATTCAGTGTTTTCGGTACCAATCGAGATTTGACGCGTTTGAGGCTCAAAACATCTTTTAAAATAGAATTGGCCTATCCTTTTGAAATTCCAACACCATCCGCAAGGTCTCTAATTGTAAATCGACGGTTTGCAAGCACCAAATCTTTAATTTTTGGACGCGAGCTTCGTCGGTTGAGATTGATGTTCGCCAGAACGCTCTTCGTCTTCAACGCGTTCTCTGCCTTCTTTGAACTGTTTATACTCCGATATAGTTTGCTCACCGAATGCCTTCTGCAACATTCTATACGTTTCCGCAAACAAAATTTAATGCAAGTTCTTTGCTTAATTAATTCAGACAATTTCAAAATCGCCGGAATCAGTTTTAGCGTCTCACAAAGCCAAGCGTAATTCAAACGCTAAAGAATATTTTGACGTGAAATTTCACACAGATATCAAGGGCAGTGCCAACAACATTGAAATTCCATATGCCCGGGAAATTTAAATTCAAATTTAGTTTTACTTTTGGGCACAGTAGTATATTTGCTTTTAATATGAAATTCATTATAAATTCTTCAATATAAAAGTAATAATTTTATGCTTTTCAGCGCATAAACGAGTGAATTTCTCAATCTGATGCTGTAAGAAAATCAAGAGTCATCGTTTCAAAGAAATTCAACTAAATAGAACGTGCATTTCTAACTTTTGTATTAGTTGAAAGGATACTATTCAAACTGAATAAAGATGAAATGAAAAGTTTCAAAATGCAACTACTAATACATTGCATATTGAAACCCTGAAAATGAATAGTTTTGATATTCTACTATCGCACATATGTGGTTTTGAAACTTTGACTGTCTTTTGTAAATTGTATTTTTCAAATGTTAAGATTAAACTAAACAGTGAACAAAATTGTTAAGTGAACAAAATTTTCATTTGACTTATTATTTAAAGTGATATGGACCAAGTGATCAAAAGTTAAATAATTTCAAGGAAGGCATTCATTGATTCTTCTTTTTCAAAATAAAAGAGTTCTTTTTGAACTCACAACCGATTGTTAACCAGTTGGGGGAAAATGTACGAAGTCAAAACGGGATAATAGCCATTTTTTTACACCGAAAATCTCTTTTGAAATCCGTTGAAATAACGCTCATTGAACTGTTTAGCTTGAAGACTGAAAACAAATATTGAAAAACAAAGCTTCTCGAAAACCGATGCTCGATTCGGGACACTATCTCATCCGCAATGCTTCAATGGTAACCAACTGCGGCCAGGCGTCACAATCGGTGATAAAGGAACCTCATTCTTGACAGACCTTGAACTGATTTCTTTTCCTCTTCAAGTGCCGGAATTCTGACTTTCACCCACTTGACATAATTATGAAAGGAAAATATATTCTTTTGCTTTTTCAAAGGACATTTTATTATGGCAAGCTGCTTGCTGATTTTCTGTAATTTCGATAATGCGTCATTTAGGTAGTTTCAATAGCATATACCTCAGAACCTTCTTATTTTTTTCTTCTTCAAGGTTATTCAAACTAGCATTGGAGTGCAAATATTTAAAATGATAAATATAGGTTGAACCTCTAAAATATAGAATCCTCATTAAACTACAACTTGGGTTGAAAAACAACTTCCTTCATGCTACAAGCTATCTTTGTCAAAGAGTACATTACGCAATGGCAATTTATTTCAACACATTGAAGACCTGCATACAGAAAAAAAAAAAAAAACTGTATGTTATATCGATATATGTTCTCATTTTTATGATGGTAGACACCACTTGGGATAATGTATTCCCTAAAACAGTGCGAAGGGTCGCATGGTCTTTATGTAAAAGTCTTGGCCGTATTTATGTACAGTACTGGGAAATTGTGACTTAAGATGGCAGAATCTATATCACAATCGTCAACATGTCTACTACATTTTTAAAGCAGTAAATGTAGCTTAAGACACAACTTGAATTGAACCTTTGCCCCTATCGCAAGCAATAAGAAAGCACACCATTGGCAGTGAGTGAGGTGTATATATAGAAAAGATAGTGTATCCTACACAATTAACATTACTCACAAAAAATAATTTCATAAGGTTGAAATTATATTTTTGTTATTGCCATTGTCCCACGTAATCCTCAATAAATACTTTGCCTGTAGTTTTTAACTTTTGTAACGTAATTTTTGAGAACAATGCAAACTTCCGCAAGCTCTTATTGATTGATGACAATTAAATTGGTGCTGAAAAAATTAAAGACTCTTATTATGCGTCATATTGGTGTTAAAAAAATATAATTAATTGCATTAAATTAATTTTTGTAATAAAAAAATTCCTTTTTTTTTCCGTTTCGCAATAAAGAAACGGAAAAGTGACTTCTTTCAATGGCGCGAATTTCAAGTGACTTCTTTAAATGCTCTTCTTCCCTTCAATTATAACAGAAACTTCACAGTTTGTAAGAACACTTTAAGAATGGAAATAACACAGAATGCTGGATAGATGAAGCTAATACACATTTTTGAACTAAAAAAAGTCTTCATCTCTCAAGCGCGATATAAAAACTACAGCGTTAAGAATATTTTTAAAAAACACAGTTTAAAGAAAAAAAGGAAGGGTTAAACCTACTCACGGAAGAGATAATACTGGGAAGCTAGTTTTTCAAGAGCCAGGGTAATAAAAACCTCGTATGGTGTTTCTGAGATGACATTGTCTGAAAATGTCCCTCGTTGTGGCTCAACACTATGGCAACAAAATTTAGAATAACAAAGCGGAATCAAGATTTTAGAGAGGAACTAATGAGCATACCACTGAGACCTAGGTTAAAAGAAAAAGCTGAAACTAGGTAATAAAACATGTGGGAATTATTTTGATGCGAAATTTATTAAAATAAAAACCTGCTATATTAAATTAAAGAAAATACATATTTCTTAATCGAAATAATTATTATCACGAGTAAATTATCTCATGTAACCACAACCAGGAGTTTTCTTTTAGAATTTTGTTATTTAGCTGCACTTATTGCCACAAAACTGAGCACACCTAGAAAGAGTTACAAAACGTACCATGAAGGTTTGTGCCAACCACATATGCAAATGATTTAAGTTGACTGCAGAAGTAGCAAGTTGCAGTGAGGCCAGTAGATGATATTGATAAGAATACTCTAGCTGAGACACTCCATATGTAGTTTATTTGCAGCACAGTTAAAGAACCCGAGACACCCAGGCACCATGTACGGCAAATGTAACAGTCCTCTTGACAGGGTAAGCATTTTCCAACAGGATAATGCTCGGACACAGCAAGGATAGCCTCTTCAATACTTCCTTGTGTAAGGTTTAATTATTATTATATAACTGCGAGAGGTCGCGGACAGTGTGGTAAAGACATGCGGTGAGATCTTCAGACCACGAGGAGAACTCTAGAGCGTCCGAGCTAGAAAGACGGTCAGGGACCAGTTCTTGGTTTTTAACTATTAATACTATTGTAGAAGAGGCACAGAGTGCCATGTGTATGTATGTACTAATATTGTAAATAAACTAATGTAAATAGCAAGAGAGATTGATATTACATTCTGACACAACTAGTTGCTAGCATAGCAGCTAACACTTAAATCTTCAGATTTGTTACCGATAGAAAATGCATTAAACGATCTGGTTGAAGCGAACTACATGCAGGCTGGCAAGCTTACAGCAATTACGGAATAAGATGCCTTAATGCCGTACCGTTCATTGAAGTTAGAGGTTAGAACTTGTATTGCTGTTTTTTTTTTTTTTTTTTCTTGTAACGATACACATACACACGTGTAAAATTTCAGATGTTTTTAATGGCTTCTAGGTGCTCTCATTTTGATGACAGTGAGTATATACATTCGTGTATCCATTCGCTTTGCCTGAGGGCCAAACTAACTTACACGAAATTAAATCTAAACATGAGAAAAGACATGGGAACTAGTTTTAACAAACGTCAGTTAAGTTTCATGGTATTAAAATTAGTAGGACTTGGAATTATCCCTTGTAATTTTAATGCAGAGTTTCGTTGCTTATATATTATGTGTGTATATGTATGTGTGTGTGTGTAAACAGATGGTTATTCAATCTACTCCGTGTTATCGGAATACAGCGCTAGAATCGTCTTTGACTTGGATCCAGTCATTCAGCGTGCCGAAATTATATGGCTTATAATATCCAGAGGGTAAGTTTCTTTTGGGTTTTTATGGATATTTCTTATTGGTTTTCCAAATACCTATCGGGTTTTATGGATTTTCTGACCAACATGTTTCACACCCTGTTTTGGCATATTTTGTAAGAATTTTGCGTTAATCTTCGAGTGCAGTTCTTGCCATTCAACCTTTGGACATTTGCATTTGCTTAACGATTTTCAGTTTCGTTGATGCAGTTTATGCGCATTTCGGATTTTGAACAATTTATTCCTTTTTCTCTTCTTTTTTGAGAGAGATGAATGCGTGGCTATTCAGGGTATTTGATTCCGAATGCTATAATGGTTTTAGTATACAATTTACGTGAAGTTTTACTGTTGGACAAAATGATCGTGTTTCTAATCCATTCCTTGTCAATTCTACTTTGTTTTTGTACAGATGTGTTATGTTCTTATATGTATATTAATACTCTTAACATATTTACGAAAACTGGTTTTTATGGATAAAAAAATCAGCGTTTGATTAGAACTTAAACGTAGTTAAAATTAAATTGCATACATATTGTACATCAAAACAGACACGTTCTTTGCAAAAGATGAAGGAAAAGGTTCTTAAGATCAAGGAAAACAATATTATTAAGAGATAAAGATATATACAATAATATTTAGCAGAAATGCATGTATTATTCCAGAAAAGATTTAAACAAACAAAGCAGAATGTTTGAATCGTATACAAAGAAGCCATTTGTAAGATCCACAAAAGTGTTTAAGCCAACCACAACTAACGGACAAATTCGAGTCACACATTTTGATCAATGTTTTACCATGGGAACTTAATTAGTAAAATTCATTGATTTTTTTTTGAAAATTTTGTCCTATTTTTGTAATAACGTTACGAAACGCTCAATGAGATGTGTTCCATACACACAAAAATCTGAGATGAAATTCGTAAATGAATTATTCGTTAATTCTTATAAATTAAATCTCATTTACTTTCAGTTACTTCTCTTTGAAAGGATTCTACAGTTACAACGTAGCTCAATCAAGCGTTATTTTTAAATGCATCAGGTCAAGTTCAGGTTGTTGATGTTTGAGGAAAGGAAACTGAATTGGGGTTCCAAATGTTTCGCATATGGCTTTATTTTACAATTTAATGTTATAATAATTTTGTAAGGAACTTGCTTATTAATTGAAAAACATTTGACCTTTTATGAAATATGAAAACTTTTTGGGGTATCTATTTTGTGTATACAGAAATTTCGAAGGTTTTTATACAGTGTTCAAATTATAGAAAATCGATTAGGATCCAACTTTATTGTCAGTTTAAATATCAATGGGCACTTTATTATGCTAACTACCCTACTAGTGTCAGGAAATTAACTGCTAAGATTTGATAAACTGCAGCAGGCATTATGAGCTCAACAAAATTTATTGAATTTTTCTCTTAACAATACATAACTCTAAACAATATATAAAATACAATGCATTTTACATCCAAATTTTGTAATTAAATCAGTACAATCCAAAAATAATTACAAATTCTCAACCTGATTTTACGCCGTTCCTAAAAATGAGGCGGTTTTCTCCATCAATTTCTGAAAATGTTAATTGAACTAATTAATATTAATTGAAACGGGTATGCAATTTGATAAAGTTCTCAGTAAGGTTTCACGTCCAAATTCCATTTGACGTAACTCTGATAACACGTACAAAATGACATTAAAAGAGATGCAAAAACATGATGACAAAATTCCAAAAAATAATTAAATAAGATTTTGTCTTAACACAGATTTTAATTAGCCCAAAATTTGCATTGACATTTTCTATAATTGTCTGATTCCGAAGAGTATATGACCCAGTAGTAATGTAAGTACAATTATTTATGTAATGAAATCTTATATTAACGAGAATAGTTAATTAGAAATCTTATATAAGAACTCAACAAGTGTGTTCTTCAAGAATTTTTTTTTTTTTTTTTTTTTTTTTGTCAACTAGTAAGATTTTTTTTTTTTTTCTGGAAATGAGATGTATGAATTATTAATCTAGTTTCTACTGAAAAGAAACTCTTCTGCAGAATATCATGAAAGACCGGTTGAGGTGTAAATTTTGATTTACAACTTTAACTTCAAGGTGGTTCTCAGATGTCCGCATGGTCAGGGACGTTGAACCTGGTCGAGAAGAAGTTTGAGCATTTGAAGCCCTCTCCTTTTAATCGCCAACCTCAATGGAACCCAGACTAGAAGGCATTGACATGGGGAATAAGTGACTAGCTAATGATCGGAGAATTTACTTCAAGGACGCTTTGTCAAAGTTCAGCTAGCATTGATTGAGGAGGCAAAAGGGTGGTCAGTTTATGGCATGAAAAGAAAGTCTGCGGATACCCCTGCAACAGTCATAAAGACCCTCCTGTACAGAAAAGTTTGATTTAGAAGACACCTCTTTCTACCTAAGGAGTTGATTACTTATACTTTTGATTCTAATCAAAATTTTGAATTTATTTTATTGAAAACTGGTAAAATAATAATTTTTTTGAACATAATTATATATGTAATTCTTTTTGCATTATAAGGTTGCATTTTTCTCGTGAACATATCTCCTCAATTTTTTAATCAGTACGTTGCTAAGTATCAAACCTTCTAGGTTTCTTCTGAACTATCTAACCTCCTAGGAAAACACTGATCAATAATTCTTTTTAAAAATGAAAGAGACATATAATTGAAATTTAAGTCTCAATTTGTGTCACTAGATTTGATTAAAATTTCAACATAAGTTGATAAATAACAAATTATTAAAATATTTTTTTTATTATAGTTATTTGATATATTTCTATCTGGAAAATACAGTAGAATCTCTTTAAGTCGAACCTCGATAAGTCGAAAACCTCCACAACTTGAAAATTTTTTTTGTTCCCTTCCCTTCAAACCCCAAAACCTCCATTACTCGAAATTTCAACCCTCTATATATCGAAATAATTAGTCAATCCCCACAAGCTCTTTTGGTATATATTTTCCCTCCTTAACTCGAAAAAAAAAAAAAAAAAGTTGGACCTCTATATCTCGAACATTAGCAATGTTTGATTTTACAACCTTTGCAACTCGATCATTTGAAACTAATTACCTCTATAGCTCGAAGAAAAATAAGTTACCGACTTTAAGGATTTGCCGACAATGCACGTCATTGTTTCTTAGAAAACAATGTATGAGTATACAGCAAATAGAATAACCAATTCTATGAAATATTCTTATTATAATTTTTATTCTTATAATTCTTAGTATCGCTATTGATTTCATTTGAACTCTAGCGAAGCAAATCTTTTGTTGTCGATTGCAAAAATATCAGAAGTAGTTTTGGTTTTATTGCAATGCACATCTATTTTAACAACAGTATACGAATAATAATGTTAAAAAATGAGTTAAAAAAATAAAACGTAAACGAAAATTTCGACTCTCGCTGAAAAGTTTGAAGTGCTTGAAGCTGTGAAGAGTTGTCAAAAGAAGAACGACCTTGCTGAACAATTTGGCCTACCAATGAGTACTCTGTCAACAATAATAAAAAACGAATCGGACATCATGAAAAAAATTGAAAACGGTCAAAGTTTGTCCTGAAAAGACAACGAACTGCAGAATTTCCCGGCTTGGAGGAGTGCTTACAGTAAGTGCATTACAAAATAAGTTAGAAAGAATCTAAACCTCTACAAGTCGAATATTGCCTTACAAAATCCGCATAAGTCGAACTCCTCCATAAGTTGAAAACTTTATAACTCGAATTATTTGGCGTCTTCCTCGACTTAAAGATGTTCTACTGTAGATCATTTTTTAATCCAGTTTGAGTTTTTTGTACAAATAAAAAATTTTCTAACCAATTCTTACAGAATCGAAAATGTAAATGGTAATGCATTTTTGTATGATTATTTTATTGAGTTAATTAAATTTGTATACATTTAGGCCTACATTAAAATTCAATGGTCCCAAATCAGTAAGTGCTAATATTGCAATAGGTTAATTCCTTGGAATGTTTAATAGAGAAAATATGAACTTATCTGTGCATAGAAATCGTTCCTTCGGGATACTAGCAGATGACTTTTTCGAAATAAAAATCGTACTACTAATAAGTAAGCCTGTTATTTTCAAAATTGCATAGGTAAAACACCTACTCGAAAACAGCATAACAATGGACACTTTTTCTATTCTTGACTTAAAGGAAGAGCACGTGGAAAGCAACGCAAAGGATTGCGCAAACTAACCGATCTCGGAGTGACGTAACAAAGGAAGGGAAAGCTGTTTTCTACAGTGGGTGCATCCCCACTGAGTCACTTGTCAGATGCTTATGGCTTCCTATTGGAGAACGGTTATCTTTAGATCCAAAGAATTCCATTGATTGTTCTCCCCAAAATATTAGAATTCTAAGAAACCCCAGGGAATAAATAACGGGCCAAAGAGGAAATTCTATCCTCAGGGTTAAATTTATTTCAGAAATGGTTTCAAATCGAAGCGATATGTATGGGATAGGTGCAACTATTCGATATCGTTTATATATTCTACTGTAGCACTTACATAAAAAACTTCAGATTATTCAATTCTATAAAACATTTAACTCATTCTTAAATTTACCATTTTATTAGAAATATCAGATTTTTCATTTTCAGTGTAAAACTCATTAATTACCCTATATTTCCGAATATAAGCCGGTGAGTGTAAAAAAAAGCCGAGTGCGTTTTATCTTCCAAAAGTTCAAAACCCGTATATAAGCCGAAATGAAAAAGATAACACCCAAAAAAGTAAGTTAAAAGATTAAAAATGGAAAAGCAGGATTACTTATGTCCTAAATAATTACGGTACTTTATTATTATTCCATGTGTTCGTTTTGGTACTTTTCTGTTAGCGGGGCCAACAGCAGATTTTTCTTTTTAGCAACGACGCAAACTAGCAATAAAAACAAACATTTTCATAAAACTAATAATCTTTTAATTAAAAGGTTTTTTTTTTTTCATAAACTTAGAAATAGAAAATAAAGGAACAAAAACATGCTTTATTTAGGGTTTTGGAGCGCCCATCTAACAGAAAAGTACCTCCGTTTTTTTCCAAGATAAACGGATTCATATATAAGCCCTCATTTAAACTTTAAAAAAGAGTTATACATGGAAATGTATTTATATTTTAGTAATTGTACTCTAAATATAAAGCTTGTAACAATATAATTTGAAAGCTTCATTAGTTTCGTTTCGGCGAAAATTTCATCCTTCCCTTTGAGAATCCCCTGGCAACGATTGTGGACTTCTATTCATGGACTTCCCTTGATCTTCAACTTCCAATTCTTAACACATTTACAGTTTTTTCAGAAATGGAAGTACTTTACTAAAAATTACATATCTGTTTTAGTCAGCAAACAAAAAGCTCTGCTATTTAAAGACATAAAAACTACTTAGTTAAACTTTCATAACAATTAAAATATTTTTTACTTATAAAAAAGGAAATTAATACACGTTTTAATTCTCATTAAATACAGGAAAAGTAACTTTAATGAAAACAAAATTTGAAGCATCTCCATTTTAAAACTTATTTATTTCAGCAATGAAGAGCACTTTAGACATTCATAAAACTAAGAAAGTTAGATTGATAAATTAATTCATTCCTTGCAGATTTATTTATTAATTATTGATTGATTTATTAATAAAAATTACATTTTATTAAAATATTTTGGTAATATTTTAAAATTGCATCGATAGTTCATCCCAAATCTTTTATTCATCTTAAAATGTAGACTGATGTTAATATCATAAAGATGATTCATTTATTATAACTATTCAATTCGTAGATGAAGGTAATTTTTCTTCTACCTGATTTTTAACACATGCACAATGAATTTTCAATGCCATATCCAAAAATGTGCTCCAAATGGCTCGATACGCAGTTATTTTCATGAAAATAAATCGCCAGATATAGAAACTTGTCTATGATCGATGTAGTAAGAAATACATCGTAACAAAATTTGCAAACTCATAATAGACAAATAATTTCCTATTTGCAAACACATAATAGAATTCCTTCAGTTTTACACCATTCAAATGTTTCGTCCAAATTCATTTCAAGGACACATTTTCAAGAAAAATTTACCATTCTAATGGGCTTTTTTTCTCATAATAATGGATCCATCCCAACAACATCTTATGGTGGAAGGGGTTGATGAGCATTTGAAAGTTACTTTAATGACCAAAACATTCCTTTGGAAGATGAATGAATGGAATATTATTACTCAGTGAATTGCATTTGATTTTTCTCAGTGGCCCGTTGATTTTTAAAATCACATCAGTTTTATTTTCAGGTAAGTAACACATTGGCAAACATAATCGACTTTCAAAGCATAAGAATCTTTTACATAAAGAATAGTAATGTTTAATAATAATAAGTCACAACACTTATTTGATTTATTATAGAAGCTGCCTTTAACTACAGAGCTGTTGTTGAACGTAATAAAAGTAATTCGATTAGTAATTAACCTTATCCGAGAAGAATACACAACAAGAATAACAAAATATCTATGTTAAATTGCTCCAATGAAGCAAAGGGAATATTTGTCAGGTCATTAACAAACCGACTGTCTACTAAACAGATTGTCTACACGTTTACATACAAATTGAGTGCAAATGTTATTATACTTTGACTAGTTACAGTTGCAGATTTGATATTTTGTTGCGGAAATCAAATTGTGATATTCTCCTCTCGTTTGAAACACATTCCTATGAAATTTTTTTTGTACGCCCTGCTAAGTTGTAGAAAGTTTCGATTATAGAGCACAATATCAGGGAATTCCAAACGAATCGAGTCAATTATGTTAGAAAATGCGATAAATTTGAAATAATTTATTGAATCATATCAAATTCCAGTTAAGGATCTATTTACAAATGGCATGAATTTCTTTCATTCAAAAATCAATAATCCCTTTTCAGTAAATTGAAAGAAAGACACACTGTCGTTCCAATTTGTTTATTTGATCAGATTTTAATCATTAATTCTTATCATCGACAATTTTTTTTTAATAAAATCTCATTCTTTACTTTTAATGCAGGGAACATTTTTTTACCTAAGGAAAGCTTTGAATGGAACAAACTAAATTGGATCAATTGCCAGTCTCTCTGAAAAGGGCATCAAATGGCTGGATGATATTATAAAAACAGTCGTTTTAGGATATTTTGGCTCCTCCAAACACCCTATTTAAAACTAATTCATAAAAATGATTAAGAACATGTTGGTTTTGAATCCTATGAAAAATAGTAGCGCTCTTTATTATAAAAGCTGTTCTACGAATAAGAGATTCCAAAGTGACGGTATCCATTTTTGAAATGACTTGCCTAAAGGGACACAAATCATGCCAAAGACTATCTGTTAAAGTCTTCATTGCAACTAAATCTTTCGTTAAATCTGAAGGATCGTTTGCTTTAGTTTATGGGATAACCAACATAAAATAAGTAGAGATTGAGATAACTGCTTCCACAGTTGTATTTCATATACTTTTCTCCATAAATAAGGATAACAATACGGATTGTTATGTTATTTTGTAAATTTTTAATTCCTATAAGAAACTTTGTATATTCTTTCGATCAGTGGATGGGAGCTTCTTAAATGCAAATTCTTTAATTAACGTGAAAGGATTAAAAGGAAAAATTGAGTTCTGCTTGATAGGGTAATTTTCAATTTCATCTTCCAAGATTCATGCTCGGCTCGAATGTAGGCAAGAAGAAACAATAGAGAGGAATTCTTTAAAGAAAAATATTGGATCCGAAATTATACCACGGCTTTCTTATAAAATGATTTTTTAATTTATTTGTCCCAATATAATTCATTTTAACTGTCGTTCTGATAAAGAATAAAATAATCTCACTTTGATTTTTGAGAAGAACGTTAATACTGTATTAAAGTCAAACAGAAAGTACTTGAAATAATAATAGAGATTTGGTTGACAATGTCAAAGGCAGCTTCTTTTTGAGATTGATTTGATGCTTTTTTTAGTTATTTGATAACGAAATTCTATTTTCTTAAGACGATTAGTTGTTTACTTTTAAAGAGAAAAATATTCTAAAATTCGGTTGAAATTAAATTTCCAAAAATTCAGTGAAGAGTCTTTAAGTAAATACTCCTTTACCAAAAAGTGCAGTTTTACAAAACATCTGAATTTTTATGAGTACGCTTTTGATTTTGCAATGGGGATGTTGTCATTTTGAGCAGCACAAGGCACCCGTTGTTGGGATGCTCATTAAGCAAACAACTGACATCAACACGAAAACAATTTCAGTAGCGTACGTTTATTTTGAACATTACTATTTTTACATAAAATATATATATATATATATTTAATCTAATAAAAGCGATAAAACAATAGCTGTTGCTATAAAATGCATTATTGCAATTTGTTAAAACTGAAATATTTTCATATAAATATGTAATAACATAAATTTGAATTAAAAGATTCAAATTGATAACAGATCTCCTGACATGTTGTTACACAAATCAGTTTTCAAATCCTCAATAAGAATTGTCAGATATTTTTCATAGACAATCTTCTGCATTTAAATTAAAAGGATAACCAATAGGAATATTTACATTCTTATGACAAACTAATAGAATGCAATAGCTGTATGGAAGAATAAATATACAACTTTATACAAATTATTACTTGTTGAAATCTAGTAGTTAGTAAATTAAATATACAATCAGGGTGATTTTCACGGTGTTTGTAGACATTAACAATTAGAATATTTGATGAAAGTTTTTGAGTTTCTTCCACACGACTCAGTGTGATATACATTAGTGGAAGACGAAATACCCCATGTAAAATATTTCTATAAACAAGATATCTGTACTTTTTTATCATTTTAGGCTGCATTATCTAATACGGGATTATGTTATTGATGCTTTAAAATTGCACATGAATAGGAACATGGAATTCGTCAACATTCGAAAAGAAATCTAAAATAATATTCATCGTAAGTTTGCATGAAAATAAATATCCTGAAATAGTACTTTTTCGAATGGTTTAAATACATCTTTTATTCTACTTAGTTCATTGAGATAATTACTAAAAAAAAACTATTCAGTCAAATAAATACCAGAAAAAAAAAGTTTATCTATTGACACGAAGACTTCGGTGGTGAAAGTGTGAGAGAAAGTCCCATTACTCATTGGTCCTTTCAGCTGCAGCCAATCACCTGAGCTTGCGTCACTTGCGGTGCTCTGAACTCCCTCTACACCCATCTGTTACGCACATCTCCAGGTTGCGCCAAGCGCTCTTAAAGGTCAACTGATCTTTCTCAAGTTCTGGCGCAACGGAGAGGTAACGTTCTTACCATTGCAAAACGTTTCTTGATTCCTATTCCTGCGCTCGTATTACGCTTTAATACGGTCGGATTATCGAGTGTCAGTTTGCCTCAACCTGTGTACAGAACACCTCGTCCTTCTAGAAAATAAAATTGCTACATTTTTCAATTGCATTGATGAATTCATTCTTGTATTGATAAAAAGCGCTAAATTTAATTGATTTACAATGATAGTTGCAACAAGCCGTAGCAAGAAAAAAATAATTAAAAAACGAATTCAACACAAATGGATGAGTATAAAACACTGAATGCAAATGCAATGGTCAACAAACAACAGGAAAGCAAACCATATAGAAAGTGCTGTACCTTAGGATTCTTACTATACATATCTTTGATTATTTTGAAAGGTCTCATATGACTGTAGGAGCAAAGACCTACCTACGGGTGCTCCTTCACAACAGAAGTTGCTTCCTTCCCCTTCAACCATGAGTCCATACGGGTTCGTAGGCTTAGTCTAGATTAGATATCTACCAAGTGGGATAAGTAACAACAACAACAGATAACTTGTGACAGGTCAAATAGCATCAGCTGAATTGTTCGATAGTATTGACTGATGTCGTCTGAATCGTATATAGCAACTTTAGTATAGTAACAGACAGTAGCAACAACTTCAATTTTGGTTCGCTGTAATGGTTTCTGTAACACTTTTAAAGTAATTTTTCCAAACATTCAGTGATCGTCATCAATTCAAACTTTTTCACGCCTTCTATTATCTCGCAGTGTATCAAAAGCATTTAATGCATTTATGATCAATTTTCCCTATGCATTTTCTTCAATAGATATCATAACTGAGCTTTATTCAACTCATTTTCTTACAGCAAAACTCTAAATTTCAAATGTTACTTAGAGCTGTAACAATTAATCAGTTATATAGACGAACACTTGCATCAGTTCAAAAATTCTTCCGTTTACTAGATATAAAAACGCGTTTGAAAAAAAGTTGATCAAATACAAACTGAACAGAATTTGAAAAAGAAATTTATTTCTTGCAGTTTTAAATTCGATTACTTTTGATGATCAAAACCATAAAAATAGAAACATGTTTCTGTTTTTGTAAATGTTTTTAAAATCTATTATAAATGTATCTCCCATACAACGTGCAAATGCCGGGACCCTAAAAGTCCTCCCATAAGGTATATGTCGGTATACATAATGTATATGTGGGATACATAATGTATATGCAGGATACATAAGTGGTACATGAAGCCCACCGAATTTCAACAAAGAAGAAAATTATAAATGCATAACAGTTTAAGAATAATAATTTCAAATAGCTCATATGTTTGGACACAAATAAATAAGAAAGAATGATAGATAATCTGAGATTACATACGATAAATTAATTAGAATTTTCTCGAAATTTTAGCTAACCTTTAATATTTTAGGCCTGATAAGGCAATAAAAAAATAATTGAAAAGCAGAACAATAAGTAGAATTATTTGGCAATTACGGTGTTTATGAAATAAATTATAGTTAAAAAAACTAAAAAGCACGCTTTTAGAGTTAAAAAGTAAAAAATAATTGTTAACATAAGAATAAAATGACTGACGAGAAAATGAATGTCACTGTTCTAAAAGCGTGGGGTGCTCGATGTCAATCGTTATAATTTTTCATTCCGAAATGCAGAGTTAGTTTAAAAATGTCATACAAAGCACCCCACGCTTTTAGAACAGTGACATTCATTTTCTCGTCAGTCATTTTATTCTTATGTTAACAATTATTTTTACTTTTAGTTTGATTAACTCTAAAAAGCGTGTTTTTAGTGTTTGTAAACTATAATATTTAAATGAGGTCCCGGTACAGAGGACTGGAACTATAGTTCTTACAATAATTTAATTGCGAGTAAAACAATGGCTAAATGCGAATAGGTCGAGCCAGCCAATATTCGAACAAGGAATCTCCTGGTCCGTAGTCAGGCGCATTATCCGTTGTGCCACTGTCCCACGTAGGTTTGAATGTTTTAGGTACTTTCATTCTACATGGGTTAAATTGCTCTTCATAAGTTAAAATAAAATCACTAATCCTGGCGATCCTAATCATGATGAAATAATAAACTTATCAAAATATTTTATTGTCGTCAGTACTTGATAAGTCTACAGCGTTTAAATTAAATCTGATCGCTTAAAGTAGGGCCCAAAGTGTCAGTTACAAACAAACAAACAAACAAACAAACCTACAGGTGAAACAAATAAAAGCGTATTAAAAAAGTTAATTTCTGTTATTGTCAAAAGCTAACGTGTGTTAATCTTCTTCGTTTATCATCAGTTTCCAACAATTTTTTATCTATCTAAAAACATCTAATTTTTATCTAGGAAACTTATCTAACTACAGGATAGCCATAATTATAGTATTGGTGTTTAGAGCTCAAATATAAAGATTGTATTAATACAAACCCAAAACCAATTCGTATGCGTACTATTTAGACCACGTGGAATCGTTTTATAAAGAAGAAATCGATTACACCAGGGGTAAAAATGGCATTACATTTTGATTTTGGGCAGGCGTATAAACTAAAACAGGAAGGTTTCACGTGATTGACCAACATTTTGTCACAGAAATGTATTTTTTAAAAGCAACATTTCATTTTTGGTGTTTAACCTCGTTTTTACATAATTGAAATTGACTTGTTCCTTTTACAATTCAGAACTTATTTTTATAACTTTCTTTCGTAATTTCCTTTGATTTCTTTTTTAATTTCATAACATATGTGTATCCTTTCTCAAAAGAGCGCTATCGATTAGCAGCATGTCTCTGTCAATCTTTATAACATGCAATGTTATGCAGTCGTTAAAATCGGCTATATTATCCGGATAGCACAAGCCACATTGACAATGGTCGAAAATCACAAGCATTTCATAGGATTTTTTTTTGCGCGACTTATTATGTGTTCGTTGGTTCAACGATATGTATATCAATGTGAAACTTTCAGCACACGCAAACCAATATAGAGGTGCTCCAACTTGCATATACACGGTAGATAAGTTGAATGGTCGAGTGGCTAGCGCTCGGTACCACAGGTTTCGGGTTCGAGTCTCGGAGGTGCCACGGATGTTTGTAGTGGTTCGGAAATCAGATGCTCTGTCTGCAGAGGTGGGGAGTCGGCATAAAAATTCTGAGAATTTATGTTAAAATTAATTGTTACGCAATTAAATTTCTATAATACAACCATTAGCAAAGACACTTTAGCAGCATAACAAATAGATGTTGAGAGATTTTCTCATCACTTAGGCTCATAAAAAGCTATCTTAGGATCAACAACGAAAGAAGATCTTATAAAAGCTGTTTCACTTTTAAGATAGAAAATATAACAATGTACTACAAATATAAAAATTTTGTGATTAAAATGTACAATTTTCCTTTGCTTGCCTTAAGCTAATACTTTGGATTCCTGTTAATTTAGTATCGTTATTTTTATAGGATATATATTTTTTCAAGCAAATTTAGAGTACAAGTTAGAGTATTTTGTAAAAAAAGTATTTTGAATTTGTGAAATAAATCCATTGAATTAATTTCACAAAATCTTCGAAATTCATTAGTAAAGATCGTAGTACGTAAAATACCGGTATAGACTTCGGGTTCGAGAGTTAATAGTCGGATATGCTTTGGCCAACCTCCGTCTGCCCGTTAGGAGGACTTTCCAACTTTAAAGATTATTTAATAATATTTTAGCTGAAATTATTCATTATATAATACATTTTCATAGAAAAATAGAATCTTTATATGTGAATAAAACTTGATGAAAATTTACGTTAAAGAAAAGTTTCTATATAAACTTACTGAATTTAACTCTATCCTCCTTTCAGTAAAGATCTCACAGATTAGTGGTTATGTATGATAACAAATGAATAATGTTGTACATTATGCATATTTATTCGTGTACATTTTTAAAGAGGATTCCTTAATCATTATATATATATATATATATATATATATATATATATATATATATATATATATATAAAACGCATAACATTTTCTATTTTTCACAGCAGCACAAAGTTGAGAAGTAATAGACAAAGATGTATTTTTAAATTTCCCTAGATACTTTTCGCAATGCGTAGTTAATCCAAATGCTGTTATTTTCTGTAGAAGTTGACATCTCTGACAATATATAATCATTTGATTAGTTAATTATTTAAGTTTTAAATAGTTAACATTTGAGAGTAAATGTTCTCTAATAGCCCTCATTTATTTGACTATTTACATCCGCTAACATAAGAATAATCACGGGGCTCATTTGAGAATGCAGGAAAAAATGTGTTGATTTATCTTCAACATTTGTTTCGTCACCAAACGAATATTTTTTAAAGGTTTCTCATAAAGGTCATGTGTACAACGGTATTCCTCAACTTACAGCTCTTGGATTGAACTTTTTCCAGTTTCAATTCGTTTTGGCGCAGTTGCAAATTTTTAAAAGTGAAATTGGATGCAATTTTATTGAAATTACTTCATCTTAATTTTTGCTCAAGTCAAATGTAGTAAGTGGATTTTTAATTACTCAAAGGAGTACTAAAATAGTTACTGGCATCATGTTTTCATAAATAATAAGGAGTGCACGATATTGAATATACCTTAGTTAAAAACACTCCCACACAGAGCTTGCACCAAGGTATCTATATCTTAATCTTATAAAAGTAGATGAATATTGGTTGTCAAAAACGGTCGTAGATACTGATCTTACACAGCATGTTAGCTGAAGCACAACAGCTTTTCTTGGACTGTATCAAGCACATAATAAATTTCGTTTTCAAAGAAACGAAACTTATGCTGAAATTGCGTGTGTATGTTGTTTAGATACAATTTGTTTTTCCATTCAAATATGTTATATCCAAAATAATAATTTTAGTCATAATAAACGATAACCTTAAAATTAATTCCACACATTAGTATGACAAACAAATTGTTCTAGTCTCCATGAATCTCCCGACGAAGGACGTTCATAAAATAAGGAAGGAAAGTTCTAAGGATGAATTTATATAATGTACTTCATACATAAAAATTAAACTTATCCAATTACTTTCCATACACTGGAAGATCTTTTCTACCAATGGGAAGATATGTTAACGTGGCTTTTCTAATGCCATGTTTTCATTTTTCATTTGAGCTCTCTGAAACAGTCAAAGCGACTTCCAATGAACTACCCATTTTCTCACAATGAGAGAAACCTTGCTAAGAGTTTGAGCAAGTGAAACAAGGGCCCACAATGTCAAGGGCATAAAGGGAAGAGAATCCTTCCTCTACTGCTAACAAACCTTCACCTGTCAAAAGCAACAGAGCATTTTCCTGCTAACCCCGAAATAATAATGATACGAGAGGAAAAAAAATCCCCCTTTTCTTCCTTCACTTTGAACTTGACATTGAGGCTGCCACCATCATGTTTCTTTGTGCGAAGGGGAAAACGCGCCAGAATGCTCCTGATAAATATGCGAATAAAAAACATTTTTCCCCCTACTGCGTGCTTATCTCGAACTCTACAAGGAAACCGGTATGAATGTGTGCGTGTGTCAGGCAATGGCCTAATTCAATGCCGTTTACAAACAAAATCCCTACGTGTTTTCCCTACGTTGTTTGGGTTGCCAACAAAGGAAACAAGAGGAAATGTTCTCATTCAAAAAGGCCCGCAGGCGTAGTCTGTTCGGAATCGATGTTTGCCTTTTAAAAGTGAAAGAATTTTAGGGGATTTTTTTATTGCAAAAATTCCATTATTTTTTCATCGCACCACGTTTCATTTAAAAATTCAATCTTCATAAAAAATATTACCATTATTTTAATATTATGTTATTATGTAATAGTACTGGTGGTTCAAAAATAACTGATTTATTTATCTATTATTGATTAAAGAAATATATTTTGACAAATAGCAGCAAGTAGCTTTGATTGCATTTATACGTGGGTATCATTACAAATTATAAAAACATTAAAATGTTATAAAAACATTAAAAAATGTTATAAAAACATTAAAATTAACCAATTACATAATACTCGCTCACGAAATATAGCTATTATTTGGATGAGATTATTTAAAAATAATTTGTCTTACATTTTTATTTATACGTTTTTGTTTCACTGTTTATCAAATATTATTTTCGAATTAGTGGAATATGTTTTTTACCCTATTTTTCTTTTTTCTTTTTATTAAATTAAAAGTACAAATATATTTTTATTTTTATTTAATTCAAATTATAATCTTTAATTGTTTATTTTATTAAAAAAATTTCCCTAACTGCTATTGTCATTAATAAGAAATATTGAATAACATGAATGCAATTTGAAGAAGAGAATTATAAATAGACAATTAAGCTAGAAAATAGCTGTGAAAAACAATAATGCTCAAATGAAATGAAATGAACAACTATCTGAAAGAAAAAATTTACTTTGAAAAACGTTTAATTAGATTCGTAAACAAAAAAGCATTATAGGTAAAATAATATCAAAAGCATTAAAAAATTTTTCTTTTGTTCACTCTTTTTAGTTTTAGCAGAGAAATAGATGCACTCACACAAAACATTTTAACAACATAAATGTACTATCCCAATTTTTTTTTCAACAACATTTTTGGATAATTGAGTTTGATATTCTATTATATGTGTATTTAATTATTTTAATAAGAATTACCTAGTACTCTTTATTAATTACTATTCCTGGTATAAATGACCTTAGTATTTTTAAAATCATAAATGAATTGAAATATGTTCTAAATCCGATCGCCTTCCCTTCCACCTCCTTCATCATTTTATGAAAATAAGGATTCTAAATTATCCTTCATCATTTTATGAAAGTAAAGATTCTAAATTATCATTGTAGTGAATTAAAAAAAAATTCTTTTTTTCGTTTAGATAAAATTTGAACAGACTAAGTAAAGAAATGCTTGTTAGAAATTAAATAAAAGGCAGAAGCTTCCCAATAGTTTAAAAACGAAAGAAGCTGATGGTGATTTCTAATTGCAAAAAAAGTGATTGAGTTATTAAAAACCGCCAAGTCTGTCGCCAAGGTACCGTTAATACGTAAGTACCTTAAATAATAAGTAAATTTGTTTCATTGGAATGAATTTTTTTCGATTTTTTTTGTCCCATAAATACCAGATTTAATATTTATGTATACTTTTGGTGTATAATTTATTTAGTTCCTTAAACTTTTGACACATTTTTCAAATAATGCATCAAAATAAGTGTTTTACTTTGAATTAGTTTTCTGAAATTAAGAATTTATTTTTTAAAATTGTTTATTTCCTTTTATAAATAACTGCGAATTAATTATAATTGTATATCAAGTAGATTCAATTTGCTTGATAATAAATCATTTGTGAATGTAGCAAGAACAACGGTAAAATTAGTATTATCTTCTCTTAATTCTAAAGAAAGCACCTCTTCTTACTCAAATTGTAGTGCAATTAAGGTGTGTAGCAGCGGAAGCTGGCTTCTCAAATGAAAACGAAAGCCTTCGTTGCGACAAAGAAAGCGATAGCATACCGGATATGAAGGGCCAAAAACAAGGAAAGGGGAAGCGTCTGCTTCCGAATTCAATAGAATTTCCCCATAGCTTTGCAAGTGTTTTATCCCTATCTGACACTAAAGGACAAAATAAATCTCCCCTCACAGCAAGTTCCTGCAACTGAAAAATCGATCATCAGGTCAACAAACGGGAATACGTAATCGTCTGCTTGCTTTACCCTTACCCCAACCCCTGCCAACTTATGACCGTGAACAGAGCTTGGTTGCTATAGCAACGGACGTTTGCGCAAAAATCAGGGTCAGGGACAGTCATTTTGCGAGAAGAGTCCCCTTTCCCCTTCACCCTGGGTTAGAAATATCTACTCGTACAGGGTTACCATATCCGTCTCACACGCTGCATTTGGCGACTCCAAGTTGCATTGAAAATTAGTATATATCTGAATTGATTTCTTACATCTTTTTTTTTAACAAAGCACATATATATTAAATACTAATGATATAAAAATAATAATTAATGTGTTTGAGACAAAAAATTTTTCTGGGAATGATATCAATTCTCTGATAGTTAACTTTAAAATTTTTTTTAAAATTTATTTACTATAAATACTCGACTATGTTTTTTATGTAGGTTGTTTTTCCTCATCATCCTGATAATAAAGGTACGAAAAAAAAAAAAAAAAAAAAAAAATGAATTGGTACTTTTTTAAAATTTCCTTTTGAAAATCAGAATATTAACCAGAGTAAGTATAATAAAATAATTTCCCTTCCAAAGCGAAAGTTATAATCTAAAATAAATGGTATATTCTTCTAAGTAAGGGTAGATATAATAATTAAACAATTAATAAAAATTAAAAATCTATTGATTTTTAATTTTTATAAAATTATATATTTTTTATTATATTTTTTTTATTATTTTTTATTTTTATTATTTTTTATATATTTTTTTTTGTGCTATTCTTTTCAATTTAATAAAATTAATATATGTGATTCTATAAAAGCTTATAATTATTTTCACTTTTCCAAATACGAATGTAAATATATATTTGCCTAATCAACAACGCCATTAGATGATTCGTATTAAAGAAACGCCTTTTAAACACAAAGGAATGGCTCTTAGAATGAGCTTGGCGAAGAAAAAGGCAACCTTTTGGCGCCGACAGGTAAAAGAGCGTACGGCAGTCGTTTTAATGAGGTACAGTGACCCTTTTTATGAAAGCCTACCCCTCTCTAGAGCCTCCCCGCCATTACCCTTGAAACACCCCTTCCTTTATTTTTTTTTAAATCACTTTTTTTGTTCGAGTTTCTATATGCATCCACCGTGCCCAGAAACTTTCACCAATGAGAAATGTTTTCCTTCTATGGGATTAACCAATCCCAATGCTCCTCTGGTCCCGTTTGGAACTGTTCTTGGCATAGCTCTTCAGAACGCAAAGGAAGTTCACTTTCTTTACTTTTGGCGTTCCTCTTTCCTTACATTTATACCCTTTAACCTGCGTTTTTTGAAAGAATTATTACAAATCGAATATTTTATTTACATTTGAATGTATTATTTCAGAAGCATATAGAATTGTCCTTTCTGGGATGTTGAATTTAAGCATTATTATTTCAAATCAGCCTAAAGCAAGTTCGGACAAATTTTGAATGCTAAGAAACAATTGTGCTTCTATCTAATCCAATAACCAGAATTTTTTTTTCAATTTTTGGACACAAATTCTGCATGTGGATTGCAATCCTATGAAAATTTTCAAAACAGTTATTTAAATTAATTTCATAATAATTTTTAAAATAAAGTTCTTAATTGTAATCGTTAAAAAAAAAAAAAAAAAAAAAAAAAAAACTTTAGGAAAATTAAAGAGTTTGTATAATTCAGGCGAAAAGCAATAGTTTTTAAAAGAAGGTTTCACTACACAAACTTGGTGATAAACTTAATTTATTTTTAATTAATACTACAGTATTACTTGAAATAAAAATGTTTAATATAAAATCTAAAAAAACACCCAAAAAAGGGCTTTCCATTTTCATTGAATCAAGATTTTTATCTTTAACAAGACAAAAAATAATGGAAAATCATTACGTCTTACATTTTGAACAAGATTATTAAAAAAACAAACAAAAAAAAAAACCCACTTCAATCATAATAATTTCATTTATCAGTTATTTATTTAAATCAATAAGTTATTTTAATTTATATCAATCCCATTGCTATTTCTTAATAAGAACTAAGAATGAAAAAATCGCTGTCAAAATGGTCTGATTTCCAAAAGATTTCTGATTTCCAATTGCTACTGATTCAAGATGATATTTTTTACGAAAATTGTGTCTAAACTTAAATACATCATAAATTATAGAGAAAAAAAAAATGGTTTCCGACAACAAGGGCCGATTAAAAATTGTATTCTTTTCAAAGTTTAGTTACGAAATGAATAAATCAAATATGATAACAATTAAAATAAATACGACAATAACGAATAGCGAGCGACGCATCAATGTTCGCCTCACCGTTAAGAGAATGATAAAAACAACCTTTTTAGTCTATTTGGAAGTGATTTCTGTAGCTAATAAAACTGAGTTGTTTTTATTTCCATGCATCAATGACTTGATATTACTAATTTAAGAAGAAATGATGCAATGCTTATCTGAACGTACGTTCGAGATTGCTGAAACCCAAATAACAAAATTCTCTCCCAAAAAGGATTCAACGATATCAAATTATAAATAACTTACGAAGCAATTTTTTTGAACTCCTATGCAGTGTTATTTCTTATCTATTGAGCAGGATTCAGCTTTGTTAAGTGAATGTACTATTAGAAAAATGAGTACTATTTCTCTATGCAACCAACGTAAGAACCTACTTCTTCAGGGAACCGGGTTCGAACCGAAAACCCTAACCAATGGTCCAAAAGTGAAAAAGTCTTATTCGCATTCTAGCTACAATTGCTATTCATTGTCTGTAAGCAGTCGAAAAAAAGTCTACTTTCAGAGGAGTGGTTTGGCGCTTTACGGTCATTTTTTGCACACTTAGACTACTGTTTAACAATAATAATATTCAATTAAATAATAATATCTCATTTTATCTCTCTTAAAAATCAAATAGATCCTAATGTCAATTCGTTCATGTGAACAATTTCTCGTCATTTGCAGCAATACAAGGTGGGAAATCTCATTCCTCTAAGCAGTCGAAAAAGTCCACTTTCAGAGGATTGGTTTGGCGCTTTACGGTCATTTTCTGCGCACTTAGACTACTGTTTAACAATAATAATATTCAATTAAATAATAATATCTCCTTTTATCTCTCTTAAAAATCAAATAGATCGTTCATGTGAACAATTTCTCGTCATTTACAGCAATACAAAGTGGGAAATCTCATTCCTCCTAAGCAATCGAAAAAAAGTCCACTTTCAGAGGATTCGTTTGGCGCTTTACGGTCATGCACACTTAGACTACTGTTTAACAATAATAATATTCAATTAAATAATAATATCTCCTTTTATCTCTCTTAAAAATCAAATAGATCCTAATGTCAATCCGTTCATGTGAACAATTTCTCGTCATTTACAGCAATACAAGGGCATTTCCTCCTAAGCTGTCAAAATCCTTGAAACCAATTTTAAAGTAATATAAACGAATAATATAAATTTTCAATAGTTTTTGATTAGGATTGTACAAAAAGATCGGTTTGAGGACATCATTTGTATTATTATTCATCCCTTAAATATAAAATTGATGAAAAGTCCAAATCTTTCTTTTCTGCCAAATTTTGTAACACAGGTTGATTTCAATTTCTGCGCTACACCACTAACGCACACACCAACGATTATTTTTATTAAAAGAGAATCCCCCCATAAAATAGTAATTCATTAAGAAACATGTTGTTTACCTAATTATTAAAAGTAATTCAAAATAAATTAACAGGCTGATTTATGTCTTTTTACATTATTTATTTCCTTAATGTGGCTTATAAAAATTTTTTAGAGATTTTTATGTCAGAAAACCAACGGTCTAGTTGTTAGATAACTGATTGTGGTACGAAAAATAATTAAAAATGAAATTAAAAAAAAAAAAGTTATTAAGCGAATCGACAAATAAGTTGGGAAAAAGTCAGACTGCATTAATAAAATAAAAAATTTAATAATTAAAATAAATATCTGATTTTAAATTGAACTTAAATTGATAAATTTAGAGAAAAGATACTTATGTCATATAGATATGATTTGGAACCAACAAAGAACTATACATAAAAAAAAAAAAAAAAAAAAAAAAAAAAAAATCTAATCTAACTTCCGTTTAAAGGAACACCAACATTTTCATTTTCATGTTTCCATTGTGAAAATCATCGTAGAGCAAAAGCGTGCAGTCAATTTACCCAATTTTGCTGCACGATGATTTCAAAAAGCGAAAAATCATAAATATTCTTCACTACAAATTCCCAATCCAACGTTTTTCTCTCTCTTCAAGTAACACGCTTCAGAAAGGATTGCTCAAAAGTTATTTGTTAAAATAATGTTTCTATTGTTTTCGACTCAATAAGTTATGTTGGGAAAAAAAAAAAATCTTGTTAACTTTATACATTTAAAAATATGTTTCAAAAAAAAAAAATTTCATTTACAGGGTAACAAAAAGTTTCAGAAATCTTTTTTGACGTATTCGCATTCCTCTAGTGCAGGGGTCGGCAACCTGCGGCTCTTTAGTTCCCTACGCAAATATTATTTATTTTAACAAAAAAAAAAAAAAAAAAAACACACATTTTAAAATCGTTCTGAATCGATTAACGAGGAATCTGAAGAACTGTTTCGTGATTTCAAAAACAAACCAGAAGTCTTGAAAAAAATCAAAGATTTGCCACTATTCGCTAAAACAGTGCAAGATAGAAGAGCTAAAATATCTTCAAATGTAACATATTTGTAGGTGAAAGATATTCAAGTTTCTTCTGCCTTATCACTTGCTATAGATAAGTCTTGCGACATAAAAGACACGGCACAAGTTGCCCTTTTTGTCAGGTATATGTCTTCCCAAGGTCCAAAAGAAGAACTTCTAGGATTGCTACCGCTCTCGGGACAAACTAGAGGAGAAGATATAGCGAATGCCGTACAAAAATGCCTTGAAGACAATAAGGTCGATTTAAATAAAATCGTTTCAATAGCAACTGATGGAGCCAGAAGTATGACAGGAAAAAATAAAGGGGCAACAACGATTCTTCAGAGCAAAATAAACCACGAAATTCTTACGTTTCACTGCATAATACACCAAGAAGCGCTTTGTGCCCAAACATTTCCGGCCGAAATAGTTGAGGTCATGAATTTGGTAATCAAGATTGTTAACAGCATCTTGTCAAAAGCACTCTATCATCGTCAGTTTAAAGAATTCTTAAACGAAATGGAGACTCAGAATTCCGACCTCCTTCTTCACAATGAAGTGCGATGGCTTTCAAAGGTAAGGTGTTGAAACGTTTTGCTTCGTGCTTGAATGAAATTAATACATTCCTAAATAAAAAAGGCATTAATCACCCTGAGTTAGAGAACGGCAAATGGTTGCACAAATTTTATTTTATGGTGGATATCACAGCGAAATTAAATGAGCTGAATCTAAAACTGCAAGGAAAGGAAACCCAGACTATGTTTTGGTAGAAGAATTGGTTTGTTTTGAAGAAAATTAATTCTTTTTGCAGAAGATATTCAGAGCTGTATATTACTACATTTTCAATTTCTAAAGCAATATCGTGATAAAACTAGCGCAACTGCTGACACGAGGTACTTCAGCACAGTTATAAAAAAAAAATTAAAGATGAATTTGCTGATAGATTTGAGCAATTCAAAACCAACAAAACCACTCTAGCATTCATAGTAAATTCTCTCAACACAAATAGTAACGAAATCCACATTGAGCCATTTGGAATTGGTACTGGATCTCTAGAAATGCAATTGATCGATTTAAAAAGTAAAGCTTTGTGGAGTGGAAAATTTACAGAGATGAAAAGCAAGTTGGAAGAGTTGGAGGTCCAGAAATGTATGTACGTAAAGCAACAAAAGTGGACAACTTTAAAAGAAATGCCGCGAGTTGAGGCACTTATATTCGACGCATGGAATAAATAGTCTTCCAGATTGCTGCAGTGAGGTGAAGAAGTTGGCATTTGGACTGCTGACTATCTTCGGATCGACATATTCGTGCGAGCAAGCGTTCTCTTGCATGAATATAATTAAAAGTAAAGTAAGAAGCCAACTAACAAATGAAAATTTAGAGTCGTGTTTGAAACTTAAAGCAACAAGTTATGAGCCAAATTTATCCAAACTTTCTAAAACCATGCAAAGCCAATGCTCCCATTGAATTTGTTTGCTCAAATGTATGTTATTTTTTTTTATTTATTTTAAGTACAAATTACATTGTTTAATAAAGTTTAAATTTTCTACTTGAATAACTATGCAAAGCCATTGCTCCCATTGAATTTGTTTGTTCAATTGTTTGTTATTGAAGTACAAGTTAGTGTTGTAAGTAAATGTTTAATTGTTTTAATTTTTACTTAAATAATAAGTAATTATCTAATAATGAATAAATAGAATGATATAATGAATAAATAGATATGTTTTTTATGTATAAATAGATTAGTTTTTTTATCAAAAAACTTTATTTATGCGTGTACTAACAGGTGGGCTAGTATTATTAAATCGGCGCTACTAGTATTAAATCCATATGATTTTTAGTTAGCCCTAACCTTCAAAAGACACGTGTATAAATTTGACAGCTGTTGCACTATTAGTATGTGAGTTATAGCATTTTTAGTGAAGCAACTTTAGTTAGTTTGAAAAAATGGATAAAAAGGAATTTCATGTGTTAATACAGCATTGCTTTTTGGCGAAAAAAAAAAAAAAATACTATTGAAGCCAAGGCTTGGCTTGATAAACATTATTCGGACTTTGCACCAGAAAAATCAACCGTAGAGAAGTGGTTTGCTAAACTTAAACGAGGCGAAATGAGCACCGAGGACGATGCACGCAGTGGATGCCCCAAAGAGGCTGTTACCGACGAAAACATCAAAAAGTCCACAAAACAATTTCTGATAACCGTAAAGTGAAGTTGATTGAGATAGCTGAGCCCCTAGATATCAAAGGAACGTGTTGGACATATCGTGAATAAATATTTGGATATGCAAAAGCTCTGTTCAAAGTGGGTGCCGCGCGAGCTCACAATCGACCAAAAACAACAACCAATCGATGATTCTAAGCAGTGTTTGGAGCTGTTCAATCGTAATAAACGCGAATTTTTGCGTCGATATGTGACAATGGATGAAACATGGCTCCATCATTTCACACCGGAGTCCAATCGACAGTCAGCCAAGTGGACTGCACGTGATGAACACTAAAAATGCTATAACTTCATTAAAAATGCTATAACTCACATACTAATAGCGCAACAGCTATCAAATTTATACACGTGTCTTTTGAAAGTTAGGGCTAACTAAAAATCATATGGAATTAATACTAGTAGCGCCATCTATGTGTAAGCCTATGAACTTTTCAGCCCACCTTTTATTTATTGTTTGAAAAAAAATTTTGTGGCTCTTTAAAAACTTTGAATTTTGTAAATTGCCATTTTTGGCTCTTCCGACTCAAAAGGTTGCCGACCCCTGCTCTAGTGCAAAAACCAGCGATGTTTTCAATATGACAATCTTTGACATAGTAGATTTGTCTACACCGCTTTTACCATGATTGCAATTAGGATTTTTCTCTATTTCATCTGATTTTAAAGCCCTCACATTATTGAAACCTGCTCCTTGTTTCGTTTCTTTTTAAAAATTATTATACGGTGCGGTACCAGGACTGTTTATGAATTGCACTTTCTCTTCATTGCGGAATTTCAGTGCATCTTTAGCTGTATGCAATCTTGATGAAAAACTCCATCACCATTTGGATACATTTTGACAAAATCATCTTTCTATAAAGATTTGAACATTTTTTTTAATGCAATGTTTTAAATTGATTTTAGTTCCTGATTATACAAAACGAGGTTTAGTTTAAACGGGCGTTCGCAGCTAAAAGAAATTTAGTTTTGACATCTACTTTACAATTTTGGTTTTTAGCTTGTATAGCTTGTATCTGAGAGGGCTCATGAACTATGCCTTTCACTTGTATAGTTTCATCACTTCGATGATGACACTTGGCTTTTTCATGCATTTTCCCCCTCTTTTATTTGAAATCTTGTTGACTTACCATCTTATTGAGATCATAGATTGTGTCAGTTCACTTCTCTGATCCCTCAGATTCTCTTCAATTTAAGTTTTGAATTTTTAATTTTACAACAATAAACACATAATTCTCCTGTTTAAATATTATTAAGATGTCACGTAAAAATTGTGAATCCTATTTTTGCGTAATATACACAGGATACATTTCAAATCACCTTTAATAAAACATTTAAAATAAATTTACAGAAAAGTAAAGCATACTAAATTTTATAGAATTCTTTAATAAGCGAATAACTGGAATAGGCACTCTATTAGCAGAAGTTCTTTTCTTCTGAAAACATTTTGAGGAAATGAATACTTTAATAAATTACTTGATGGAAATACTTTCTGATTCTGAAAGTGGCAGTCGGAAGAACTTTTCTTAAATTAAAGATATTTGAAACAGTTTTTGCCACAGATGTTAATGAGCGTCTGATGGGAAATGTACACTTAGAAAAAAAATCCAAATAGAAAATTTGATTTTCAGCCTAGAGCTAAAGAATTAAAGATTCCCTTTCTATCAAGTGCCATAAGAGAAAATTTGCCTAAAGTTAAGAAAGAATTCCAAACAGAATTCTATCTTGAAGCCAACCGAACAGAATCGTTTCTGAGTCAAAAAGTGAAATGACCAATTACAGATTTAACCACAAGGGGAAAAAAAAATCTGTCCCTTGTAATCAATGTCTAGTTCAGAAGCAACTTCGAAAACAATCTGAGCCTGGACGTCTAATCCAAAAAATAATTTTTAACACTGAATATGTCTCTGAAACTCGAGTTAAGAGAAAGTCTGTCTCTTAATGTAGAAAGATAAGCTGTTGAGAAAGATTTGTTTAGTGTATGTACCTAATTAGTCCATACAAACTTATCTGCATTGACGACTACTATTTACTATATTTTACATTCGTCTTACATTATGTAATCTTGATTACTCAATTTATAAAGGTTCTAAAAGTATATAATAAGAAGATAAAAATAAGGGACAATTCCTAAAAAATAATTCTAATAAAATCATTCATGGAAAGTTATTTCTTTTTCTGCAAAACGAAAGTGTATCTCTTGTATGTTTTACTAACGTGACGAAAGACAACAAATTTTTAACAAATTTTTTTTTTTAAACATTAAAGGATAAAGTTAAAAGAAAGAAATTGTTCGCTTTTTTAAGAACCAGAAACAAAAATAACTTCGTTATGCACAGTTAGTAATTTGATTAATATCAAGAGGGAGGATATTTCATTAGCATGAAAGAGCTATAAATAAGATCAAAATGATTATATTATTGACACAAATAAAAGCAGGTAAGAAAAACTGAAAGGTTTGTCATTTTACAGCGTAGATAATTTTAAGAAATAGGAATCTTTATCAAGGAAGCATAGTTTAATTTAGTGCTGCCATCTATTGGCAGAATACCATAACTATGCATGTATTATCTAATTCAAAAGCATTTATGATTTCATAAATTGATGATAAAGTAAACAATTTATTTTGAAAATTTACTATCAATTATCGATAAATTCAAACTTATATCGAAATAAAAATTCGAAAGAAATATACGGTGTAGGTGAAGTATTTTAAAAAATGAATCTCGTGTTTTCTAGGGATTTTTTTTTCCTAAAAAGTTTGAACATGCTTCAGTTCAGAAAAACAAAACAAACAGGGTAAAAATAATTTCAAAAGAATGAAAATTTATTTCAATGAATTTTCCATTATAAGGATTAGATAAGACGCTGGTTTACAAGACAGCCAATTAAATGAGCACAGAAAAAAAAAAAAAAAAAATCCCGAATTTTAATTTTTTTTATTCCGTCGACTATATAAACTACTATCAAGATAAATGGGATACCATTTTCTTTGCATGTCAAGTAAATCTCATAGGACAAGAATAGTTTTTATTTTTAAAAACCTTTTTGAGTGTCACCACTAAGCGCAAAAGCAAATCATGTTTTTGGCATATGGAGTATGTTCGATTGATGAACATTTTTATAATAACATTTTTAATTTACTTAGTACAGCAAAGTAATTAAGTAAGCAACAAAAGTAAAGTAAAAGTAAAAGTAAACAAAGTAGAAAGTAAGCAATTAAATAGTCTTTATACACATAAGGCATGCAATACATCAAAGAAGATATAGATTTTTCAATTTTATTGCATTTAGTAGATATATTGAACATGTACATTTCGTTATGTTACTTTACTAAAATAGTTAAAAAATTTTTTTTTCATAACGTATTTTTTTACCCTGCCATTAAGGTAAGCGAGAAAATACTTAATTTTTTTTTTTCTTTCGCAGCATACTATGCTAATTAGAGAATCCCTGTTTATATTAGATTTCTTTGTCATCAAGGAGAAACGCAATATTTCGGTTTCTCTATAAAAACACATAAGATGAATCCGAATTTTTTTCCTTGATTGAAGACAACTTTTATTGATACTTGAGGATTTTTTCCGGAATTTGTAAGTTGCAATCACGCATAACACTCATAATAAAATGAAATTTAATAAGAGTTAAGAATAAACCTCACTTTGTTGTATATTAATTTAACACATCTTTTAAAAGAGTATTTAAAGAAATTAATATATCTTTTAAAAACACATGGAGTAACTCCTTAATATTAAACTCTATGACATTTAGTAAGAGTTTACGAAGCTATTACTAAAAGTTTTGAAACTTGTATTTATGTACCGGAAATCCTTCTTATATCTATCCATTTTCTCGCAATTCGGTACTTTTAATCATTTCACAATCTCTTACAGATTATTCTATCGCTCTTAAAAAACAAATTGGTCAAAAATCCCATATACGAAAACATTTAAAAAACTTTTATTAAATGTGCGTAAATAATTCATTATTTTCCATCAATTATTCCCGAATTGGAAGACGTCAATTAAATTAAAATAAAAATTCTATCTAAATACATATCATACTATTTCCAAGTTGCAATACTACATTTATCTTCTTTGACATGCATTTTTCAATATATATAGGTGCATTTTTTAAAGTATTATCAATAACTTACTCAATAAGTTTTAAGAATGGCGTCTTATTATCAAATGGATGACTCACCCCCATTTAAAGGAATAAGTTGTTCAAATTTAGGAATCATTTCAAAATTAAAGGATCTCTCAATAATTAATCTGATAGATTAAACAATGGATTAAAAGGACAGAAAAATGTGTTCAAAGATGAGCTCTTTAAGATGTATCCCTATTCAATCGAACCATCGAAGACCAGTCAATTGTAGAATAAAGAAATTCCTTTCACTTTCAAGACAAAAAGATCTTTAAGTGAGAGTGTTCGTCAAGACATTAATAATTAATGATTAATTAGAATCCTCTTTCTTGATGATATAATTGTGGTTTATTTGCATTTGAGTTGCCTTTCTAGAACTGAAATGTTTTTCTACTCATTTCTCATTTCCTATTAACTTATATGAAAGGGCCCTCCAGAAAGTGAACGAACTGCAGACGCCCACACCACCGTCTTCTCAAACAGCGTGATTGACTGTTGACAAGACAGAAAGTGCTAACCTTCCCTCAGACGGCCTACTCGAAGCCGAACAGGATCACCCACTCCCTCTCTTCGTGGAAATTCAGCAAAACTCAAATTCAAAGGGTGCATGTCAGTGGCCTTGTCTAGCAGCCTACTCGGTTCACTTCGGATGAGAACCCTTTATGACTATCAAAAATATATATACAAAAATAAATGACAACTATTTTTTTTTTTACTAAGGAAAAATAGTGAATGCTATTTGGTGCATACACGTGGCTTTTACAACGTTCAATTTTATTGAGTGATAGAAAAAGGCTTAATTACGAATTCATATCATCATTGTGTCATCTAATAATCCTTTTCATTTCGTTCCTAAAATGTCAAATTTAATTTCGCTTGGTATGAGTAGAAATAAAAATAGGGTTTTTTTTTTTTTTTATCATTTAATACGTTTTTTCCGTAGAAATTTCGATAAGTGATCAGAGATTTATTTCTTCTCTGGAAAAAAAAAAAAAAAAAAAAAAAATCTGAAAAAAAAAAAGCCAAGTTAATATCCAAATAGATTGTCGGAAAAATGATAGTGATTGTTTAATTAAATGGAGGTTTTACCATCGATAACGATTAAAATAAATTAAATATTAAGTATTTATTGAAATCATTATGAGTAGTTAGAAATCACTACTAACAAATATAGCATTAGGATATCCATTACCATTCCACCTTCACCGATTCTATAGAAAATTTCGAAAATGAAGGTTTTCATCGCATTACATTTGTGTATTTCAGGTAACTTGTTGATGAATCCCCAATAAAACGGCAACTTCTCCAGAGAAGGCATATCCCGATGTGCTGAACAAATCGGATCTGCCCACTGTACTAAGTATTCTACCTTCCGTCCATCAATACAAGAAATGTATGGATTATTCCCGAAGGTCTATTCGTATTGCTGCCAGACAGTTAGTTAGCACATTCAACACCACTCGAACAAAAAATAAAAATAATTTGCAGTTAACATGCTGGAATAGGTTTCTCAACATTCGAGCGATGGGGCAACCTCTTGTGGCAATGTGACCGATAGATCATTCGAAAGTGAATGCAGCAATTACTCAATTGGACTTTTTGACTGTGGACTGCAGGATCAGTTTCGAACCTGTGAAACATTTGTACTGGAAGGGATGGCTCTCTGTTGAAGATATAGGTAAGAGAATTCAGTCATCTGGAGCCGAGGATCATTGGTGCCATTGCGATTATTCATAAGAGGATGCCAATTAAATGAGGTAAAAAACTTCATTTTGTAATGATTGCTTTTGGAATCAATTTTTGAAATGGTAAAGTGACTTTATGGACAATCCTTTAATTACAGATTCTATTCTTATAACTATTTTTCAGCTAGTATTTCAACAGCATTTTTTTATCTGAAATTCTCTATTTATTAATAAAGACTATTTTTAATCAAACAAAATCAAACAAACACAAACCACCCAATCAAAGTGGCGAAAACTCAAAAAAAAGGTCTAATCATTATAAACTATTCGAATTCAAATTTTAACAGTAGATTTGGGGGATCATGATTTTTGAATAAACAAGATCCTTGATTCATTCCTTATTTGAACTCATATGCTGTGGGAATTGAAAGGGATAAAACATTCTATTTCAATGAAATCTCAAGTTTTTATTGATCTTAATAAAAGAGATTTCCTGTTTTTCAATTGGGAAGGGTTAAGAAACTATTTTGGTATGTTTGCAGTGTTTAAGGATCCGAATTAAGGTTGGTAAAAGAACAAATATTAAAAAACAAAAAAAGTAGGGCTTTTGTCGTTTCAATTACATTATCAATATGACATTATTTCCTTTTTGACATAGGACTCTCCTACATTTTGTATTTTGAAATATTATCCGCAAAACGACGAATCAAATAATTTCTGCTGTAATTATTTGATAGGATGAAATTCAGAAAGAAGCTGTAGCAAGAAAAGAAGAATAGAAAAAGAGTGCCTACTTTGCCCCTATTCATGTATTGCATACTTGTTTCTAACGACTATTGTACAGGGACATTAACAGAAATAAAAGTTGATATTTTTAAAACAGATTTCAAAAGTCCAACTGTTTCTCTCCAGAGTTCTTGACTTCATTCAATGCAATTTGAGATAGAAATTCAATTTGAATAAGTATTTAGACAGCCGTACCCGACTCGTGGCAACTCGCGCCGCTGGTGAGCGGAGGTTCAATCCGCTGGCTGCTTTGTTATAGATACTATTTCGCAAAATGAGGAGACTCGGAGACGTTTGTGATGCTCAGCCCTTCGTGAGTTGGACCAGCTGGTGGGAGTTTTCTCCCAAACGATACGCAAATGCGGGATAGTTCCCCTAACAGTCCTCCCGGAAAGTACCGGCCTCCTTCTTCAGCCAAGTCAGATTTCTACCTACGGGTTCTCCATCCGAACAGAATCCTTTCCCTTCTTCCATGAGATCACATTAAGTGGGATAAGAAAAGTTCCCTCTATTGTATCTTTATCTTGACCCTACAATCAATGAAGAAATTAAGAATTTTAAAATGAAGTTACTCATAGAGCAGTGAAAAATCAGAGTGAGCAATCAGATACGTTTATACTTCAAACTGTTTGTCGACTCCATTCCAAATGTAACATTTGTTTTAAGAACAAAACTGAAAGAAATTCTAGATGAAATCAGAGAATTATTTTCGAATATTTATTCGTTTCTTATTAATCTAATGCAAACTGATAAAATGAGAGACCCATTAAGAAGAAAAATCCATCCTAAAGGCATTCCATTTCACTTAAATAGCAAAGAACACATGAGAAGGCATGCAAATTCAGATATTCATTTGTCCCAGTAAGATTATTTCAATTACCAATTAGTAAATTTTCACGTGAAAAATAAATGTCAGGCAAAACTGAAGAAGCTGCAGTAGATGAAGGAACGCTTCCTTGCGCATCAAAAAGGAGGCCATTTTGCAAAATCATATTTTTTTTTCCTCTTTGTCAAAAATTCCCGACTAGAAATTTACTAATTAAATAGACTTATTGTAAATATCACTGACATAATTATTACACTGAATGAGTTAAGCGAAACTTTTTCAAATGAATAAGGAAATAAAATCATAACTTGATAATAATAAATAGCCAAAGGGAAAACACGTTAGATAATAATAATAAAAATAAAAACAATTTATTTTACACATAGATTTATATTATTCATCTAATACCTTTCCAAAACACAAGATGTTGAAATGGGACAAGAAAAAAATGAAGCAAGCAAAAAGAATCACGATTTTTACTATTTTCCATTTGTTAATTAGGATGCCAAAACACGATGCTCTAAAAAGGAATATGTTAAATACACTTAACAAAAAAATAATGAAAAAACGAAATTTCATTGAATTTTCAATTTTTACTAGAACCTGTCAACACAAAAAGTAAAAACTATCATGAACAATGAAAAAAAAAAAAAAAAAAAAACATAACGCATTTAAAATTTTGTTACTTTTTCATTTTCATAACAAATTTTTTAACGAACTACAACTCACTAAAAGGTTTAACATACTTATTATTTTTGTTTTCAATTTGTTCATTTGATTCAGGATGTCAATACTGAAAATCATAATCAATTTTATCAATACAACTTGTTGAAATAAAGAATGTTAACTAAAACCGAGCAATGAAGAATCTTCTTTGTTTGTAATATATTAAGAAACATTAGAGAAAAAAAAAAATTTGCCATTAAAGGGTGTTACTCTTAACTAAGGATATCTTTCACAAACGAATTAACATATAGGTTTTTTTTATGTATAAATGTATGATTGCCATCTTTTCAGAAATGCATTTAAAGAAAAGTTAATATTTGAATATGAAAAAATTCATATATTCCCTACTTGCTTTAATAATCTTTTTATAATGATAAATAATTTTTAATTTTATTTAATTAATCAACATGATCATTGTGATCAAAAAAATTTTAACAACATATCTTTTCTAAAAATAATAACTCTTTTAATATAAAATTTTAAGATAAAAAAAATCAAAATGAGTTTATTTAATTACAGTATATTGAAAATTTCTGCAAGGGAAAAGGGATAAAATGCAACATTTCTCTTGGTCTCAAATATATTTTATGTTACATTTCAAATTAATGGTACAATCCTTAATTCTTTAATGTGTGGTTAAAAAGAATTAAGGAGTGTTAATTGATATCAACACCGTTCATGAAAATGACCCCATCCCTTTGTGTGCGATTGCCTTTGATTCCGGAATACCTTAGCATTTTGAATCTTGATGACATGAACTGTTCTTTTTATATACCGCTGTTTTAACATTTTGAAATTTTATTTCTATAATTCACAATGTTATTCAATTATTGGTATCGTATTACATAATACATACCAATCATATTCTGGAAGAAACATTATTCAAGTGCTGCTATTTTTGGAACAGTTTCAAATATTTATAATAAATAAGAATCTTTTCATGAAAAAATGAATTTTTTCCGACAAATTCCCACTCGTGGCAGGCAGTGCAGGAATCCGCTGGCAGCATTGTTGGCTTTCAGAAACGAGGATGTGTAAAAGTGGGTTTAGTCAGGCTTTCTCCCACACTCCAATACAATCAGTCACCACTAAAAGTCCCCTCATCACCATAAGAGGTAGATGTTCACCGAAAAGTTTATTAAGTGTTTCATTACTCATAAAATAAAAAGTTTTATTTACTTTTAACATATTACAGAAAATACTTATGTTTTTTAGCATGTTTTTAGTTTTTAAACTATTAATTTATTTTTTACTTTTTAGTTTGATTAACTCTAAAAGCGTGTTTTTTTAGTTTTTTTTTTAAACTATTAATTTATTTTTTACTTTTAATTTGATTAACTCTAAAAGCGTGTTTTTAGTTTTTTTTTTTTAAATTATAATTTAGGAAAAATATCTCCTGCTTGAGAACAATTAAAGCAGGAGATCGAAAAAAGCTAAAGCTATCGGTACAATTAAGAGTCCGTTGACGATGCTCAAAAATAAAAAGGTTAAAGTTAAAATGAGAATTTTAAGATAAAAATAAAATAAAACAAAAAGAATTAAGATTAAACAAAATAATTATACAAAATAGGTAGGGTTTGATCAGTTGACTGACTCGCCAGTAGATGGCGCCATCAGTCCCAAAATCGAGCGCAAAGACATACAAACATACAGGTGAAACTAATAAAAGCGTATTAAAAAGATACTTATAAAAATTAGCACTTCATGGTTCAGGAATCAGTTTTCTTCATTAAGATCGAAATTCGTTTTTTTAGTTAATTAAAAAAACATTCCTGGCAGACTTATTAATTAAAAAATGATTCATTAATAATACTTTCTATTTTGTTACTCATATTCAATTATTAAATCCACGTATCATTTGATATATTTATTGTTAACGATGTCAACACTTTCAGGAAGTGGAGTTTAATCATTATAAATAAATAATATAAAAACCAAGAAATCTATTTTTGAATTGCAGATCGTAGCGCCATCTGTTTGTTATTCTATTAGAAAATAGTTATCAGTAATATTTATGAAATAAAAATTTTCACTCTAATATACATTTTATCCGCTAATTAATAAAAAAATAATAATGTAAGAACCATCTTTCAGTTAATTTTAATACAAATTTATGACACCTATAATTAAATTTAATTCAATTTTAACTCACTTAATTTCTGTAAAATAAAATCAAATAACAAAAATAATAAATATTTAAAGTAATTGAATGAATTTATCAAAATTAAAATTAAATATTAGAAAATTCTTTAATTAGGCAAAAATATGATATTAAAGATTCTCATAAGAAATGCGATATATTCTGAAATAAAATTATAGTTATTTCGAAAGGTGTATAAGATATCCGATTATCTATTGCATTTTTAAATATTTACAAATAAAATCCTAATATTAAATATTTATATACAAGTATAATATCAAAGAAAAATAAAATATATTTGCATATTTAACGCAACAGAAAAACAAGACGAAACAAAATAAATAAAGGAATAAAAATAAATAAAATTATTCTGATATTGCATTCATAGATGGCAGCACGCTTAAATGAAACAATTTTCCTCTTGTGATAAATGCGGGACTGTTCTTACTAAAATTACTTTTTGGAAGGAAAAGCTTTTCCCTTCATTGTCCCTAGGCATTTGGAAAACTTAAGAAGAATACGAGGCCCACTTGTTGTACTATAACAGAAATTTCCATTGTAAAATAGCATTAATTATTAAAAAAAAAAAAAAAAAATAACTTGAAACACTGAAGTGAAATTATTAAGATTTATTAATTATAAACATTTTATTATCTAAAATAATAAATAAGGATAAATGGAGCAATACACGTACTTAGGAAACCTTTTGGTACTTAGTATTTTTTGTAAAATTTTTGACGAACATTTAAAATAAAACTATCATAAAACGGAAAAACACATTCCTATCTAAAAACATATTGCATAAAGTTTATAAATAAATAAATTAAACGGAGAATATAGAATTTGAAATTTTTTAGCAGAAATCTATCGTTTACGATGTCTTTATTTATATTCTAATAATAATACCTAGAATTATATATATTAGTACCTAGTATACCTAGTATTATATTTATTCAGATTTTGTGTTTTTGGGGTAATAAAAATATTTCTAATTGATATACATAATAAGAAAGCATTTTGTTCTATAAATTAATAAAAAAATGGTTTTATTATTCTATTTAAATTCACGATATATATATATATATATATTCTATTTAAAATTTACTCTACGTTTTAAAGAAGCAAAAATTCTTATTTTAATTCCTTTTATTTTTTAATTATTAAAAAATGATAGGTTTTTATAATTACATCATTAAAATAAATAAGAGATTTTTTAACTACTTATTTTTTGAATAAAAGAAATGTAATTGCAAAATTTTGTAATACAATGTAAATATTTAAATACGTTAATTTAAAAAAAGATAGAAAGGCATTTATGAATTTTCTGCAACTTAATCCATATCAATCTAAATTTAACGATCTTATTATTTATTCCTATAATATGAATTATCTGCACAAAATGCCATTATTCTCAAGTTAATAGAAGTGGCGCCATCTAGGTCGAAAGTATTGAATCATTTAAAATTTTTAGTTAAAATTCTAAGATCATAATTTCAGTATTATAAAAACCATGAAAACAGTTAAAATAATAATAATAATAAAAAAGACCCACTTCTATTTGTATATAAGAATTTCATGATTCAGGTGCACTGCATGAATAAATTCTCGGAAACTTTAAATCACTAATAATATAATAGATTTTCAGACTATTTTTATTTAGACTATTGTAAATGAAATTTATGTGTATAATAAGAGAACTCTCAAGTCTAGATAATAAAAGCATAAGATCGCTGTAAATTTCTGTTCAAATTAATAAAAATTTGTAAAATAAATATATATTTTTAAAATTAACTTATAACAATTTCTTTTCCTATCTCATAAAGTTCATGTTTCTCTCGTTGTAAGAATTTATTTATATAAATATGACATAAAATGCACAATTAAAAATTCTTTAACAATAATTGTTCTAAAAAACCATACAAAATTCATATCATCAAGATTTCAAATATTATTACTAATAATTTTTAAAATAAATGTGTAATTATTAATATGAAGTATAATAATTATTATTATTTAATAATAATAGCAGTGCATCGTTTTTAGTTACGCATAATTGTCATTTGAAATAAATTCTTAATTACGTAATTTAAATATAATTCTTAATATGCATATCTTATTATGTCTTATTACGCTGATTAAAAAACAACAACAATTGCTAATATGTGTTCCAATATGTTTAAATCACAAATAATTTTAAGAATGTGACATATTTTGGCAGACTATTTTTATCTGAGAATTTATATACATTTTATTTTAACGAACTAATATTTAGTCTACTGGGAATAGATGTCGTTTATTAATTACGTGTAAAAGTTTTTTTTCAATTTTCATCAAATGCAGATGGTGATACTAAAATGGAAAGTGATGTCTGATCTTTTATTTTGAAATTTAAACTTTCAGAGATACAGAAAGTAGCAAAATTTTATAATTAAATTCTTTATTCTATGAAAAAATTAAAAAATAAGAAAATCACATAATGAACAACAAAAATACAATAATTCCATCAACTTGGGTTTAAAACCTTTTAATTTAAAAATAATTATTGTAATAAAATTTAGAAATGTTTAAATTTTTATTATAATATAACTTGGAAAAGTCACGACTGATAGAGAGTTTTAAGTTCGTCAGTTTAAATTTTTGAATGACTACTTTTTTTTTTAAATAATAATTAGTTTTTATTTTCCCCACTAGATGGTAGCATAAGATTATTATTTGGTGAAAGAAATTTTGTAAATAATTGGATATTTGAGAAAGGTAAAACAAAAGAATATTTTTCCTCATCGTTTCAAATATACTTAGAAATAATTGTATGACAAATAGGACATGAGAACTTTTATTATTATTTGTTTTCAACAAGTTCTTAAATTGTTATGACAGTTGTTTACTAAATTGTAAGCTACATCCTTCATTGATTGCATGGGAAATGTATCCAAAAAAGTTAAATGAATTTTCTACTTAATCTTTGTCTGAAAATAGAAAGTGAAGTTTTTAAATGATATCAATAAAAATGAAATAGGATTTTGAGCACTGTAACAGAATCATAATTCTTCAAAATTTCTTATTCATTGGATAGAAACTGAGAATTTTAATTCTTTTGTCCTCCAGAACATTATTTATAGGAATAATTGAAACATAGTTAGAATCTAAACGACTATATTTTTCTTTAATTTTTGGATATTTGGTGTAGGGGATATTTTTGACAATGGATCAAGGATATTTTTTGTTTTGTTTTTCTTGGGGCTCGAGTTTATAAAATTTGGATTTATCAACTGAAGTATTCACAGAAAATAAATCCTTGAGGTCAGAAACAAAATTATCAAAGATTTCCTGCATTAAAAGAAATTATTCTTTAAAAGTTATAAAGTATTTTTTTCTTTAATCAAAAGAATGTTTGACTTGAAATCCAAAACAGCGACAGCTATGTGGCAATGTGTTACAAATTTTAAAATAAATTCAAAGTAGTTGAGTGTTTTAATATACAAATTTAAGAATAATATTTCGATTGTCGTGCTGTTTTGAAATGAGAAGTCCTGCAAAAAATAAGTAGCTAGCACCTATAAATCTACAGGCATCTTAAAGGAACAAAGTTAACCAAAATTTAATTTAAACAAAGTAATTTTGTTGTTGTTGTTGTTATCGTGTCCATGGATTTAAAATATAATTATCAAAGTTAGATCAAGTCAAAAGTCTTCACGATACAGGACTTCCCTTAAGTTGGCCTCGATTGGCAGCATACCCAATTGCAAAAACATGGGGAGTGAGTGCTGGGCACTCCAGAATGTGCTCAGGTGTTAGGAAAGCATTGGGGCAATTTCTGCAGGGGATGTATTCCCTGGTCTTGTCTGGGAGAGCCTTCATCCCTCTGTAATGATTAGTTCTGAGTCTGCTAATAACCGATGTCAACTTCCTAGGACAGTTGAAATCCGTGATGAGTGACTTCTTAAAGTTATGAGGAATGAGTCGGCTTTTGGCAACTGCGTTAGCATCTGCATAATGTTAATATACTCAAATTATATGTGACTTGAAAAGAGCTGATAACTAGATTCAAATCTCTACTCAACGTTTATCTTATGGAATCACTAAGATTATTTGTCAACATTTAATCGGATTTTATACCAAATTTTATAAGAAATTATCTCAGTACCAGATTTTTAAGAGGGATACGGTACACTTCGAAGAGGTCGGAAATACTTTCCAGACTAATATATTTTCAGGTTGGAATATCGCAGGTATTTTTCATTTCATACACTGGCCTAGTGGTAGCAGGATCCTACCAGTGCGAAACTAGCGGATCTGATTGACGGACTGCAATGATATCTAATGATGAATGCTTACATCAGCACCATCTTTCACATCTTCATGACACAAGTCATGGTAGGACATGGTAAGAAATGTGCGTGAGAACAATAATTCACTCATTAGTAAAACTGCATTCTGTAAAGCTGCGTGTTCAGCCTCATATTTTCCGTCTCGAAATGCATCCATCATTGAAGGAATTTTCGTTCGAAAGAAACAAATTTGAGTTTAAACCGACTATTTTCTTGGCCACATTCAGTCTTTTTAATATGTCCTTGAGAATTTACCCTAAAGTGGATATGAAATACACTTGTTCTTTACCCGTTTAGCTTATTAGCATTATTTAAATACAAAATTTTAATTTTATTTACTTATTTCAAAATAAATTATTATTAGCCAATTTCGCAATTACTTTTTATTTTTTTGAAGATCTCCCAAAATAATGGAATCGAAACCTTGCGTAATATTACCTCTAAGTATTTTCGAGTAAGTTTCGACGTATTTTTTAAAAAAATAAGTACAATTTTGAAATTTTTATTTTGCATTCTATATAATTTATACATGTCTTTAAACTTTTAGCGATTCAAAAATCCAACTCAGTTTGTATGGCAAGGATTGGAAATTATTTTACAAACTTTGAATTCATTTCCGGGATCCAATAGCTTAATCTACAGAAACGTCCCTTACTAAATACTGGTTTTGAAACTTTTCTTAACTTGTAGTCATAATCCCTTTTGTAGGTCATATCTGTAAGCAGGGTCTCGCCGTCCATTCTTTACCCTATTGAAATATCAGGCAAAAGATTTAAACATTTTACCCGTAAAAGAAAAAACAACAGTAGTTTCCACACCAGAATCCGAATCAACACTGGTATATAGATATTTTTGTCCCTGCCTTTTAATCGAAATACTACACAAACAAATATTTTGAGTTTTGTTCTATTCTACAAAACAAGGAACTGTTGGCGCCATGTTAATCCAAGGCGCGACCACTTTTGATCAATAGGGGACAAGATGGTAAAATATCCCTTGCACAATCATATTTGAAGAGGCATGCAGACTTGTGGACATAGAAATATCAAAAATACCATTCCAGAAATCCCTTGACTCTTCATTTTAGTTCAACCGACCCTAGTACCCTAAAACTAATAGATGGAGTGTATGCTGCATTCCCTGCATTCGAATGAAATTGTGTAAGAAATTCAGATTGAATGATTCAAATTATCTGTATAGAATTTAGTTTATGATACTAAAGTGAATTTTCCGATATGAAGGAAAAAAATAAAAAAAAAAAAAAACAAATTTACCCACCATTCAATCAATTACCCTTGAAAAACAAATTATTTTTATTAAAAAAAATTATTTTAAATTTAATTCTAACCGCGTTATGTGTACTTCAAGATCAATAGAGAAAATTGTTCGGTTCTAAATTGAAAATATCCTTTTTTTAATCTTGAATGCCCCGCTGATCTGTTTCACATTTAATTATTAACAGTAATTACTCCAGATGTTTCGACATTAAAAGTTTTTCCTCCTAAGAAGTTGATGGGAATGACTTCTTATTTACAACATTTCCTCAGAAATGATACACCCTTGCCCTCAAACTGATGAATCTAAGAGTGCTCAAACTTTTATCTACTACTTAGACTAAATTTTAACTTCATTAATGAAATTTAATCTGTAGGATTTTATACAAATCCTAATGAATATTTACAATTATTGAGGCATAAACTATAGGAATTTTTAACAATAATTTAGAAATGATAGGTAAAAATGCAATGTTCAAATTTTTCATACAAAAGATTAAAGCAAATACACTCATGTCCATAAATTAAAGATAATTAAGAATCACACAGAAATTGAACTCTAAAATAAAAATTTCACCTGTAGAATTATCACACACATCTCGAAGAAGAATATGCAAATTACAGGAAAACACCAGATGGCGCGAATAGTACGTCACAATGACGAGAGTGTAAGAGAGGGGTATATAAGGAATGGTAGCAAAGAAGTAAAATTGCTCACAAGCGCTTTAAAAGCCTTTCAGTGCAATAACCGCATAGTTATGGCACAAAGGAAGCATTTGGATGATTTTTTATGTGGTAGAATTATCGGACGACTGGAATATGGACGTACCCAGCTGGAAGTATCCGACTAACTTGGAATCGCCCAGAGTGTCATCTCCAGGCTTTAGCAACGATTCCAAGATGATGGTAAAGTGAGTAGATGTTACAGCACAGGTCGCCCCCGATTTACAACGCCGAATGAGGACCGGTATTTAGCAGTTACTGCCAAATGAAACAGACGGAGCACAGCATCAGACCTGTCTCGTCAGCTCTCTTCAGCTACCGGTACGACAGTTTCAAGGCAGACCGTGTACAGACGCTTAGGGCACATTGGTCTATATGCTCGTAGGCCTGTCAGATGTGTTCCACTTACCGGAACTCACTGTCGCCTGCGATTAACCCGGAGTAGAGAGCATGCATTGTGGACACCGCAACCGTGGTCTTGTGTGATGTTTTCCGACGAGTCCATGTTTAGTTTGCAGTCTGATTCTCGCCGGACTTCCATATGGAGAGCGCCAGGTACCCGTTACCACCAAGAGAACACCATTGAACGACACCGTTACGGTGGTGCAGGATGGCTCGTTTGGGAGGAATTATTCTTGGTTCCAGAACTGACCTGCATGTTCAGAGTGTAACGATGACAGGCCACATCTATCGGGATGCCATTGTGGAACAACATGTACGTTTGTTTCGGGGCGCCATGGGTGCTGAATTTCTGTTTATGGATGACAACGCCCGTCCTCACCGTGCAAACATTGTAGACGAATGCCTTCAATTGGAGGATATCACCCGTATGGATTGGCCAGCATACTCACCGGACTGGAATCCGATAGAGAATGTGGGATATGCTTGGCCGACGAATTGCAGCCCATCAACCCCTCCCACCTGTCAACCGGAACTTCGGACGACATTGTTTGATGAGTGGTGTAATATTCCCCAAGATCAGATTGATAATTTGATACTCAGCATGCCTAGGCGTTGTAAGGCCTGTATTGCATCGTCTGGGAGACATACTCCATATTAACCATCATACTAACCATGTTATACTGTTTTTTGTAAATAGGTTCTTTTTTGAAATTTGCTCCAGAGAGTAAAAATCGCAATTTTCATTTAATTATATCAAACATATAGCATCTTTTTTGCTCTTTACCTTTTGTTTAATAAATAGACTTTACAAATAAGTCAAATTTGTTTTGCTTCTGTCTCTTTCTTTGCCTGAACTTCATTATCCTTAATTTATGGACATGAGTGTAAATAAATAAAATAAATCGTACTAATAGAAGATATTTAATCGCAGTTCTAGCTCAAACGAACTTCTATAGAATAGGAGGTAATTTTAGTCAATAATTAAGAAGGTTCACAACAATTGAAGAGACATTTAAAATCTAGCTCATGAGTCGATAGAGAAACTCAATAGTACAATGAATTATTCCGAGAGTTAGGATTTTATAATTATGCATGGGAATTACCCTATCTTAGATCAGCGTGTTTCAGAATGATTGTAATAGCAGGAAATCTTAGATGTTCATTTAATGGTATGGTCTCAGTTTCATATCACCCAACTTCTGAAGAATTTGAAAACCACTTAAATAAGTTATAAATCGTTAATAGAAGTTGGGATAAATACGACAGAAAGTGCTGCACGTTATAATTTATATGCAGTTCTAATGATCTCAAATTAAATACCTTCCTCTAACAAGTATTCCGACAACACAGTTCACATTTGGTGCAATAGATCCAGACCAATCCTTACATAGCACGAATTTATATTGAGTTTTAAAAGAAGACAATGGCAATGATAATTACTTACGCACTACTTTACTTCTAGCAAATCGATGTTATCGAAGAAAATCTTTGTTTTAAATACCTAGTTTTCATTTGAATTTGAAAATGAAAGTTTTAAATTTTATTAATATACTGAGCCTTCAATAAGTCCAAATATTCGAATATAAAAATCTGTATTGCTTCCCAATGATATCTTCTAAGCTATTTCAGTGTCAATTTAAGACTTCGATGAAATGAATACAATTTCGATACAATGAAGAATGAATAGGCACATTTGAATAAAAAGGCTGGCGAGACAGATTGCCCCTAGGTGCTATGAAATGAGTACTTACATCGAGCATCTTTTGAGAGGTCAGTGCTGGAAGATGGCATTGTGGCACAACTCGAAGATGACTGAATGGAAGTCGAGCTGGACGAATTCAAAACCAGAAGGCTGGACGCTTGATTGTTGGAAGAGCTGAGCCTCTGATGTAGCAAAGGATTGGAGACTGTCAGGTTACTAACACCATTTTGGAAGAGACACGACGAATCTGGCATGCGGAAAGTGGAGGAGGTGGGCAATGCGTCGATTTTGTGTTGTTGGCCAAATTCCTCTTCCAGCTGTTGTTGGAATTGCTGGACTGAGAGAATGATGGTGTCATTTTCTTCCTCTTCGGTTGTCTTGGGGGTCTCTCCATTCGAAATAACGGCAAAAAAAGGCTGTCCAGTTCAAAGGAGGGGTCTGAAATTTGTCGAAGTATATCTTCATCTTCTGTTTCTGGAACCAAACCATGAAGATCATTCTGGCTGAGTTCCTGTAAAACATCACCCGCTTGTTCCCCATCAACGTTGGGCCCATTGTCCTGAAATACAAGCAATTCTCAAATTAAGACTTTTTTGTTTGTTGGGGTGCTATATATGATATAAGAAGTTTTATTTATTACTTGACTGCAAAACTTAAGCACACTTGTTAATTATCAGTATCAAGAAATCATTGAATAAAGTTTATGTTTAAAGAAAGTACTATTTAGTGAAAAATGCTTTTGAACATTTTAAAATATCCAGAACAATTTATTTTTTTCAAAATACATGATATTTTAGTCTATGCACTTTCATTTATGCCTTTTTATTTTAACTTTCTTTATCATACATAATAATATTACTTGCAAGTTGAAAGATTTAATATTGAAATTAACTGTGTATAAAATGTCTTACCTCAAACATGAAAGCCTTATGCATGTATATGTA
>BPLR01002456.1:0-85442 GCA_021605095.1 Caerostris extrusa
ATAATTATTTTTGTTATGAAAAACGGCATACAATAACATATGCAAAATTATTTATTCATCCCACAATTTGGTAGTACTGAGTAATTATTTTGTGGAAAAATTGTCCGAATCTCATGAACATTCTATATTATTCATAAATTATCAGAGATAAAGTAGTCCTATAATTTTCCGGAGACTTTACAAGCTGTGTCATAAATAGACAACACAATAATAAGCAAAATTTACAATTCATATAAATTAAAAAAAAGAAATATACTACTGTGTCCAAAAAGTAACACCAATTTTCAATTTAAAAATTCGGGGCTTATGGAATTTCAATTTTTTTTCTTTTTAGGTTTGGGGCACAGTCCTTAACATTTGTGTGAAATTTGACGTCAAAATATTTATTAGCGTTTGAGTTACGCTTGGCTCTGTGAGACGCGCAAAAACTAATTCCGGCAAGTTTTGAAATGTCTGAATTAATTGAGCAAAGAACTTGCATTAAATCTTCTTTGCGGAAACGTATAGTATGTTACAGAAGGCATTTTGGTGAGTATTCCTATAGCGGAAAGAAATGCTGAGAAGTGGTATAAACAGTTCAAAGAAAGAAGAGAACGCGTTGAAGACGAAGTGCCTTCTGGTCGACCATCCTCCTCAACCGACGAAGCTGACTGACGAAGCTCAATTAATTTGGTACTTACAAATTATCTATTTACAATTGATGATGTTGAAATTTCAAAAGGATCGGTCAATTCCATTCTGGTCCTCGAACGCGTCAAATCTCGATTGGTATCGAAAACACTGAATGCTCCAGCTCACACTGCATTGATTCTTCGTGACCTTTTCGCCAAAAAATGAAACCCATATCATTCCAAAACCACCGTATTCACACCGTGCGACTTCTGAATATTGCCTAAACTGAAAAAATCACTCCGGGGACATCATTTTGAGTCGATTGAAGAGATTCAACGTGATTCGCCGCGTGCTTTGAAGGCCATCCCAGCCGATGACTTTTAGCATGCATTGAGGATTGGAAAAAAGTTGGCATAAGTAAATTTTGCCGGAAGGGATGACTTTGAAAGGGATGAAATAAATTTGGAAACCTAAATAAAGAGTTTTCGAAAAAAAACATAATTGATCTTACTTTTTGGGCACAGTAGTATATATTATTATGTCTGTTATAAAAACAACAGTCCATAACATATGTGAGATTATTTATTCTTCTCACAATAATTATTTTGTGGAAAAATTGGCCGAATCTCAAACATTCTATATTACGTATAAATTATCAGAGATAAAGTTGTCGTATAACTTTCCAGGAGACTTTACAAGCTGTGCCATTAATAAAAAGGCTAGGTCACCAGACGAGAGACATAATAATTTTGTTAGAAAAGATTCTGGCAACGGAATGCTCCCCCCGATTATTTAGAGTGCGTGAAAGTTTGAGCAAACGATATTTTAGGGTGTGAGCCAAGTGACCTACTTGGCAAAAGATTCCGGTATGATAAAAGTTAGAGTGTAATGACAAAATCGATGAGAATATCAGAAAAAAAATATATTACATTGAAATCTTAACTGTTAAAAATCATTTGAAAATCCCTAAAACTATTTGAACATTTAAAATAAAAATCAGGAGTATTATTTACACTTTATTGTTTAATTTAATCTAGTGTTTTTGGAAACAATTGTTGTGTTCTGTATTTATTTTCTTTTGCTACTATTATTATGGATGGAATTCAATTCATCAATTGCTACTATTAATTTGATACAGAGATTCGATTTGGTTTGTTGCTCTACTGTCGTTTTGTGCACACTTTAGACTAATTAGATATTGTTTAACGTGAATGCCGAACCACTCACAAACAATCATGCCACCGTCAGGATTCGAACCTGAAGGCTGTAATACCAACGATAAGAGCCAACTGGCCGTCAGGCCATCATGTGATGGAAAAGTAAATTTTTATTTTGTCCAAGAATAATCTGCACTGCACTGCACGCAATAATTTACGAAATGTGTTTATATAAAGAAATAAAATTAAGTTCTAAAGGATTTAAACTTCATCTTTAATGACGCAATAGCCACATGGTGTACTAAGGCTGTCTGCCTATTGGCAGATTCCGAAAATGAGATATTGTTTGTTTTCCTTTTACGGGTTACGGTTGTCAGCCTTACGCCCAAAAGCCATATTAGACCGTGACCTACTGTTTAAAATAGATTCCGATTCTACAGATATTCATGGTATCACCAGGACTCGAACCCGAAACTTGAGTTACCGACAGCCAGAACGCTAGTCACTCGGTTATTAGACCCCCAAAGGATTAAACACACGAAAACAATAATGTTAATGTAACTATATGTAAAAAACCTTTGTTTTTTTTTTTACTTCAATGTTAAATCCCCACTTTTTAAAGTGATATCATGATCATTGGAACAACAACCCTATGGTGGGCCAAGTCAGTCTGTCTACTGGCAGATTTCGAGACGAGAGATGTTTTTTTTTTCACTGGGTAGGTTTGTCAGCACTCTACGGCCAACGCTCTATAGCCATATTAGAATGATACCTACGGTTTAAAGTGGATTCTGAACCACTACAAACATCCATGGCACAGCCGGGATACGAACCCGAAGCTGTGGCACCGAGAGCCAGTGAAATTATATCACTTTTAATTGCATATATATCGTCATCATCATTAGCGTATCAGCCCGTCAAGGCCGTTTGTGTACTGGCTGATTTTTGAGCCAGGTTTGGTTTGGTTTGGTTTGTCGCTCTACTTGTCCTTTTGTGCACCCTTTAGGCTAATTAGAATAGGACCTACAGTTTAACGTGGATTTCGAACCCTCACAAACATCCATGCCCCCGCCAGGAATAGTACCTGACGCCTGTGAGACCAAAAGCCAGAAAGTTCTAGCCAGTTCTGGTCATCAGACAGCGATATCGAGACAGAAAACGTTTTCTTTTACAGGGATAAGGTTGTCAGCACTACACCCAACAGTCATATTAGATCGGAACCTACAGTTTAAAGTGGATTCCGAACCACTATTAAAGTGATATACGAAAGAAAAAAAAATTCAATTTTTTTTTTTCAAATTTACACTTTGATCTGTAATTATATGTAATGAATATGCCGGGAAAAATTCGTCCACTTTTTAAAACTTATTAAAAAAACAGACTTATAAGTTTTGCTTATTGAAAAAATTACTAAACTTTTATTTATAAACTTTTATTTGGCAACATAAAAAGAGGTCAACACTTCACAGTACACATTTCATTGTGTAAATACTATTGATCACACTTAACACAACGAGTCAGACAATTTTTTCCGGACACACTCTTTTTATGAAAAATAATTTTGAACAACTTTAAGAAAATTTGAGTTTTTCTAGAAAAACATTGTTTTTTGATCTCCGTGATACAAAACGTGACATTCGCGACAGAAAAGAATTGAATCGAACTACAACAGCCATCGATCACCATTTGTCATACATACCGAATCTTTAAGACAAATTTAACCGATTTTTGTGAAGAATTGGAAAAATCACATGGTCACTGTAATAGCCAGTGTTTGTTTAGAAAAAAAAAAAAAACTCTTTCAGATTTAAGAAATCATTGCTGTCTGTTTGGACATTTTTAATGAAAACAATATTTTCTAATCTATGTGAAAGAAAAAAGAACTGGAATGGTGAGTTAGAACAGTTGTTAAATTTTTTGATGTACTGGAAAATTGTTGTAGATATAATTATCAGTTTTTTTTAAATGGAGATTGGTAATATTTTTTCCAAGTATCCTTATAAACGTCGAAAAATATGGCCGACTGACATTTTTCCTGATCGCCACATGGTAGGTTTGGTTTGGTTTGTCGCTCTAGGGTCGTTTTGAGCACCTTTAGGATGATTACACCGGAACTTGCAGCTTAACTTGGATTTGGAACCATAAACAGACATCCATGCCACCACTAGGATTCAAACCTGAAGCCTGCGTTACCAAAAGCCAGAACGCTAGCTTGACCATCAGGCCGCCCCACATGGTGGGAGGAAGTATGGTTATAACGTGGTTTAAATTCTGATTAACAACATAAAAATATCAAAAGCAAAATCTTTTTTGTCTTTGATTTTTACAAGTAAATCGCATCTAAAAAAGAACGCAACTGGCATTGATATATATTAATTGAAGGTAACTATAATTTAAGTGCCGAATTTATTTCACTGTAGAAAAAGAACACCAACAGATGTCATAATAAGAAAATAATGGCCTGAAATTTCCAGTTACGAAAATTGTAGGCTGATGTAATATAAATAGATCGCAAAAAAAAAGAAAAACACGATTTTTACTGTTTTAGAATGTTTTATATCCACCCCTTTCCTATCCTCTTATAAGCGCCTTCCTATTTACTCATCCACCCATAAACCAAAATCTAATTTTATTCCGTGCTTGAGTGATTTTTCAGACAATAAATCTCATTTTCTAAGAAGTTTGGTCTAATTAAACAAGTAGCAAAAAAGAGATAAGAACATTTTATGGGAAACAATAAACCAAAATGTGTTATTATCAACAAAGCTAATTTGCTACTTAATGCTTGATGATCTCATATTTTCATGAATTAAATCAGCCATTCTTAACTTAGTTAAAGACACTGATTTATATGCGTACAATTTTTTCAATTAAAATTATAATATTTGAAAACAAAATTAAAAGCATACTGGTGAATTATTTATTTAAAATTCTCTTAACGACGATAATAAAATAGTCTTGTGCAGTCGTAAACCGAGTAATGAGCTTTATTTACACACGCACAAACACCACACATATACAATTGGAGATATACAATATTTAATTGAAAACTAGATAATTATAGCGTGGATGGAATTGCAAAAAACCCGAAATTCGGCTACGCGCAGGGTGTGCGAAATATACTTCCTCTTCTGGTGGGAGTCTGTAGGTCAACTAATACGCAGGGTTGAGATAAATATATATTTCCTCTCGGCATGAGAGACTCTAAACCAAACGTTTCTCAACGGGAGTGCAGGTTGCACTGTACTTCCTCTCGGATGAGAGTCTAACCATTTCTCCTGAACACTACGGAGGCACTCTTACCAGTGTGTAGGAGGAAGCACGGTTACATCGTGATTTAAATTACTGATTAATACCATAAAAATATCAAATACGTCTTTTTTTTATTTGATTATTCCTTACAAGTAAATCGCAACTAAAATAACGCAACTGACAATGATAAATATTAATTGAAGACAACTATAATTTAAGTGCCAAATTTACTTCACTGTAGAAAAAAAGAACACCATCAGATGTTGTAATAGGAAAGTAAATGCCTGAAATTTTTAATTATAAAAAAGATCATAAAGAAAAGAACGATTTCTACTATTTTAAGATTGTTTTATGCTTACTTTTTCCATACCCTATCGTAAGCACTTTACTATTTATTAATGCACCCATAAACAAAAGCTAATTTTATTCCGTGCTTGAGTGATTTCAGAAGATAAATCTCATTTTCTAAGATGTTTGGTCTAATTTAACAAGTAGGAAAAAGAGATAAGAACAGTTTATGGGAGACAATAAAACAAAATGTGTTATTATCAACAAGGCTAATTTGCTATTAAATGCCTAACGATCTCATATTTTTATGAATTAAATCAGTCATTCTTTTAATGTAGCTATAGACACTGATTTTCTATGCATACAATTTTTTTAAAAATTACTATTATTCTATATGAAAAAAATTGATTAAAAAGGTATTGGAGAATTGTTTACTTAAAATTCTCTCAACGACGAAAATAAAGTAATGCCATGTTAAGTCGTAAACCGAGTAATTCAGAAATCATTGAGAAGTTTATGAGCGTGAAGCCTCTGAGGAAGTACAGGGAAAGTACTTGTTTGTTATGAAAACATTTGATGTCCCTACGTACAGTTTTGATAGTTTATGATATAGTTTATAGTGTCTTTTAGAATAAAATTTTGGTGTATTGGTTGAATTTACATTGATTTTTATGCCCATTTTGGTGAACTTTTTGTTAGCAAATCAGCTATTTCAATGCTAAAACTTCCTGCACCAGGTAATGGAGTTAATAATTCTTATTCTTTTCTCTTAAAAACATGCTGTAGTGGGCAGGTTGGGCAACCAGATTGTAACTGGGTGGGGTTGGGTTGAGATACTTGAGCCACAGGTTGTAGAGCTCACAGCTTTATTGACACATGCACAAACACCACACACGTACAATTAGAGATATTTAACACATTTAAAGACATATAATTATAGATTCTTGGAAGGACTCCACTTCTAAACCGAAACTCGGATAAGCGCAGGATGTGCGAAATATATTTCCTCGACGGGTGAGTGTGTAGGCCAACTAATACGCTCTAATAAATATAAAAATATATTTTTAAAGTTAATGCCAAATTATAAATACTATTTTGATGATATTTCTCGTGTATTAAAGTATTTCGGTGAATTTTAATCAAAAATAATTATTCTTTTATATCAGGAAAAAAAATGGAATGTACAGAAAACAATTCAAAAATATTTAAAAGTTTTTTTTCTCTTATTATTTATGTTTTGTTAAAACATAATACATTACGTTGAACAGATTACAACTTCTTAATCAAAATCAAATTAAAATATTTATACTTAGTAACAAAAATATGACAAATAATACAATTAATTTAATATGCCATACATTTTCTATTTCTGAATTTCTGATATAAAGATGGAAAAATAGTTAAATGAAACGATTTCTTAATGATTTAATACTTTTTAGTGAATTAAATGTACAAGCAATAATGATATCTTTATTCATGAGACATTAATTATACATAATTAATGATTCTTACTACAACTAATTTAATCAGACACTGAATGATAAGAATAAAAAAAACATTCATCAATCTACCAAATTTGATTTAATTATTTTTACATTTTTAGATGGAATTTTTATTTAATAATACAAATCTTTGAGAAGATTTAAAAATATAATATATATTTAATTTATTAATTAGCTTTTATCCAAATGTGACTTTTATATTTAGTTGTGTTTATTATAGGCTTTTTCATTAAGTTTTTACATTGCCTATTATTATTTTTTTTAAACTAAGAAAGTTCTTAAGCTTTTATGAGATGAAATAATTGAGTTAGAGAAAATGAGGAATTGCAACTGACAGACATTTAATGAAACACTAACTATAAATGTTTTTAATTTTATAAGGACTACAATATTCAATTTTATATTTAATTTTTATATTATTTAATTTTATAATTTTTTTTCATTATTATATTATTAAATTTTTTAAGGATTAAATTATTTAATTTTATAAACATTATGAATTTGTATCGATTTTATCTTAGATAAGGATTATACATTGTTAATTTATATTAAATAAAAATTTAATAATTTAATTAAAATTAAGTTAAATTAATTTAATTTATTTAAATTATCATATTAATTTAAAGTTTAAAATGTTTTCTCGAAAGATTCATTTATTTCTTTTAATATAGTAATGTTTTCTTAGAAAATTATAGAATGGAGATATTTAATTTCTTTTAAGATCTTTTTTCTATTAAATTTTATTATTTTGTTGCAATTTTAATTTATTTAAAAATACATTGGAAAGCACATACCGGTGTATACGTGATATATTTTCTCCACATTGTGGGGTTACTTTCAATTATCTACAATTGATTCTTTTTATGTGTTTTAAAATAATCCACATTTTTCTCTCATATTAATAAAGCAATCAGACCAAAAATTCTCCTTTGGATGCTGTTCAATAGAATAATTTATCCCATGGGCGTATAATCCACACCAGAGAATTATAAGTATTTTTATCGCATAATCAGCAGAATATATACTGAGGTACATTTAGGCAGGGAATTAAAGTGCACAATTCCATTATATTGATGAAATTTACGAATTTATTGCAACCTATTCATAACATCACAACGATGCCTGTTTAGATGCCTATTCTAATATACTACTGTATTCCAAAAATAAGAGAGACTTTACAAGCAGTGCTACTAATAAACAACAAAATGTTAAGCAAAAATTTACAATTCATATAAATTAAAAAAGAAATATACTACTGTGTCCGGAAAGTAACACAAATTTTCAATTTAAAATTCCCAGGACATATGGAATTTCAATTTTTTTCTTCTTTTTTAGGTTGATGGCACGGTTCTTGACATCTGTGTGAATTTTGACGTCAAAACATTCATTAGTGTTTGAGTTACGCTTGGCTTTGTGAGACGCTAAAACGGATTCCGGCGATTTATTGAAATGTCTGAATTAATTGAGCAAAGAAACTTGCATTCAATGTTGTTTGCGGAAATGTATAGAATGTTGCAGTAGGGTGAGCATTTGAGGTGAGGATGATCATTTCTTGAGGTGAGCATTTCTTTATCCAAAAAAAATGTTTAAAGTGGTATAAACAGTTCAAAGAAGGCAGAAAGCGTTGAAAACGAAGAGTCCTCTGGTCAGACCATCAACCTCAACCGACGAAGCTCGCGTCCAAAAATTAAAGCTTTGGTGCTTGCAAACCATCGATTTACAATTACCTTGCTGATGATGTTGGAATTTCAAAAAGATTTTGGGCCTCAAAACAAATCTCGTTTTTTGCAAACCATTAGAGACCTTGCTAATGTTAAGTACATTGTGTCCGGAGGGATTACTTTTAAGGCGATGAAATAAATTTTGAAGAATAAATAAAAAGTTTTTGAAAAAAATAATTGGTCTTACTTTTGGGCACAGTAGTATGGCAAAAAACTGTTTGGTAATTTGATAAGAACACAAGAATCATATCAAATACGAATAAAATGATTATTATAGTTGTTCTTGTGGATCAAAATAGAAAAATGGTCGAAGTACTTTTCTATTAGCCCATCAGAGCCGTTACAACCTAATAAGACTGGAAGGCCAAAGATTCTTTTTTTTCATGAACTGATTGGATCCCAGTCGGCTCCACAGAGATCTCCACCCACAACACATCCCAGGGTAAAAAGACAAAAATATCTTGTGGTTTGGCCTTCTTATCTTTTTTCCCCTTTCTATTCCTCCATCAGAATAGAATGAGATGGTAAGGGAACGCTGAAGGGAAGAAATAAGAAATGACCACAAGATTTGTTGCAAAAAAGGAAGGTAAGAATGGTGTTGCCTGACATCGATGGGTGGTTACAAGGTACTACCTGAAGTCTAACATGTTTACTTTATGTTCTACATGGGGATTTCGTTTACGAACATGTCGGTTCGTTGCACGAACAGAGACGGAGCGAAACAGGTTTTTAATTGTACAAATTTGCAAGGCATTTATAAACAAGTGCACTTTTTAAAAAGTATTCCATTCATAAATTTAATCATTTAAGTCTTTAATAAATTGCTTTATTAATTCGCTTTCATAGCTTTCATTAACTGCTTGCTTGTAATGAAAACAGTAGTGAAATTTTCGTTAAATAGATTTTTTTTTTTTCTATGGATAAAGAGATACTAAACGTCTGATGGCCACTATAAAGATACATTAACGGCCTGATATTCAATTGGCTAGCGCTCTGGCGTTTCGTACCATAGGTTTCATGTTCGAATCCTGGAGATAACATGGATAATTTGCTGGTGGTTCGGAATCCACGGTAAATTGTAGGTCACAGGTCTAATTAGCCTAAAGTGTGAAAAAATGACCATACAGCCACACCTTTGGTGCCAAAACCAAATCAAATGAAATTACCACTTTTTCCACATTGTAAGGTTACTTTCCACTATCCACAATTGATTCTTTATGTCTAGAAATTCTATAAATTTCACTCACATTAATATTGTAATTAAAGCAAAAAAAGTCTGCTTAATAGAAAATTTTATCGCTTTATATAATATATTATACACCTGAGCAATAATAAGTATTTGTATAGAATAATCAGCAGAATGCATGCTGATATACATAGAGGTAAAAATTAAAGTGCCCAATTCCATTATATTGATGAAATTTACAAATTTATTGCGACCTATTCATAACATCACTACGCTGCCAGTTTGGCTGCCTAGTCTAATATATGGCAAAAAATGTTTGGTAATTTGATAAGAACATGATTCTTTATAGTTGTATAACATGATTCTTTATAGTTGTATAACATGATTCTTTATAGTTATTCTTGTGGATCCAAAAGACTAACGCCCGAGAACTTTTCTATTATCCCATCAAAGCCGTTACAACCTAATAAGCCTTGAAGGCCAAAGATCCCTCTTTCTTATTTCGCGATTGATTGGATCCCAGTCGGCCCCACAGAGACTTCCATCCACAACACATCACAGGGAAAAAGACAACATTTCTTGCCTTTTGGTCTTCCCTTTTTCCCAATTCTATTCCTCCATCAGAATAGAATAATATTGGGAAGGGAACATGGATGGGAAGAAATAAGAAATGACCACGAAGGTGTGTTGCAAAAAAAAAAAGGTAGGTAAGAATGGTGTTGCCTGACCTCGATGAGCTGTTACAAGGTACTACTTGGGCTGGGACACGTGTTTACTTTATGTTCTACATGGAGATTTCGTTTAGCGCACGAGAGAGATACAGAGCGAAACAGGATTTTCTATTGTACAAATTTGTAATGCTTTTGTAAAGAAAGTACACTTTAAAATTATTCCGATAAAAATTATTCAGATAAAAAATATTAAAAAAATTATTATTCTACTTATTTCCAGTTGTTGTTAATTTTTATAATGTTTATAGTCTATATGAGTGTTTGATTAATTGCTTGCTCGTAATGAAGACAACAGTGGAATTTCGGTTAAATATGTTGTTTTTAAATGGGAGACATTAGCGGCCTGATGGCCAGGATAAAAGACATTAGCGGCCTGATGGCCAGGATATAAAGACATTAGCGGCCTGATGGCCAGGATATAAAGACATTAGCGGCCTGATAGTCAATTGGCTAGCGTTTTGACCTTTGGCACCATATGCTTCAGGTTCGAATTCTGAGAGAGTCGTTTCATAGCCAAGATAAAGATACCCTAGTGACCTTAAAGCCAGGATAAAGAAACACTATCAGTTTTATAGCCAGGATAAAGAGACATTATCGGACAGATAGCCAATTGGTTAGCTCTTTGGCCTTTGGTATCACATGCTTCAGGTTCGAATCCTGTCAGGGGGCATGCATGTTTGCAAATGGTTCGGATTCCCCCTTTAAACTGTGTGTCCCAGTGGAATTAGCCTAAAGTGTGCAAAAAATGACCTTAGAGCGACAAACCAAACAGAACCAAATTGCTACTTTCTCCACATTGTACGGTTACTTTTCCTATCCACAATTAATTCCTTTATGTGTTTAAAAAAATTCCCTATTTTTCTCTCACAGTTATATTGCAATTAATGCAAAAAAGTCTCTTTTTACTGCTGATGAATAGAAAAATTTATCGCTTGATATAATATACACAAGGGAATAATAAGTATTTTTATCGAATCATCAGCATATTATATGTTGAGGTACATTCAAGTATGAAATTAAAGTGCAATTGGCCGCGAGTTGAGCTGCAAAAGTCAGCTCGCGGTTGACAAATCTTTTTTCCTTTGTAGGTCCAAGGCTAATCAGCCTAAAGTGTGCAATAATGATCGTAGAACGACAAACCAGGAAATTGCTATTTTCTGCATTAGTTATCCAGTTGCTGATCCTGTGGGTGGTGGTAATTGGTTGCCAACCAGTTACCTCTACCCACAACAAATCCCAGGAGATAAAGACCAAATTTCTTGTCGTTTGGCCTCTTTTCTTCCATTTCTGTTCCTCCATCAGAACAGAATTAGATGGTAAGGAACATGGAGGGGAAGAAATAAGAAATGACCACGAAGATTTTCTGCAAAAAAAGGTACGTAAGAATGGTGTTGCGTGACCTCGATGGGTTGTTACAAGGTAGTTCAGGAAACCGAACACGTGTTTAGTTTATGTTCCACATGAGGATTTTGTTTAATGCACGACAGCGAGAAAGGTGATTTTCAATTGTACAAATTTGTAATGAATTCATAAAAAAAGTACACTTTAAAATTATTCCGATAAAAATTATTAAAAAAAACTGTTTTTCAATTTATTCTCTGTTGCCGTTAATTTTTATAATATTTATAGTCCATATCCGTGTTTCATTAAGTGCTTGCTTAAAATGAAAACCAAGGTGAAATAGCGATTAAATATGTTTTTGTCTATGGTCAACGAGACACTATTGGTCTGATGGCCATTATAAAAAGTGACACTAGTGGCCTGATGGCTAGTGATAATGAGATACTGACGACCTGATAGCCACGATAGCCACGCACTCTGGCATTTGGTACCATAGGCTTCAGGTTCGAATTGTAACCATGGCTAGATGGCCAAGATAAAGAAACACTTGCTGCCTGATGGCCAGGATAAACAAAAAATAACGGCCTGATAGTCAGGACAGAGAGCCACTAGCTACCTAATAGACAATTGGCTCTCCTCGCTAGCACTCTGGCCATTGGTAAAATAGGTTGAATCCCTGATCATGACCTGATTGTCAAGATACAGAAACACTAGCTGCCAGATAGCCGGAATAAAGATATGGTAGCAGACTGATACTAAATTGGCTAGAGCGTTGGCCTTTGATATCATAGGCGTCAGGTTCGAATCCTGGCTTTGGTATGAATGTGGTTCGGAATCCCCGTTAAACTGTAGGTCCCGGTCTAATTAGCTTAAAGTATGTAAACCAAACCAAACCAAATTGCTACTTTCTCCATATTGTACCGTTAATTTCCACTGTTCAAAATTGATATTTTATGTGTTTAAAAAAAAATCCATACTTTTCTCTCACATTAATATTGCAGTTAATGCAAAAAAAGTATCTTATGACTGCTGCTGAATAGAAAAATTTCGCTTGATATAATATACACCAGGGAATAACAAGTATTTTTATCGAATAATCATCAGAATATATGTCGAGATACATTCAGGTAAGAAAATAAAGTGCACAATTTCATTATAACGATGAAATGTACGACGTTATTGTGACCTATTCATAACCTCACTACGATTCCAGTTTAACTGCCTAGTCTAATATATGGAAAAAAATGTTTGGTAATTTGATACGAACACAAGAATTATATCCAATACGAATAACTTGATTGCTTACAGTTGTTCATGTGGATCCAAAAGACAAAGAACACTTTTCTATTAGCCCATCAGAGCCGTTACAACCTAATCAGACTGGAAGGCTAAAGATCCCTCTTTTTTGCGATTGATTGGATCCCAGTCGGCTCCACAGAGACCTCCACCCACAAAAAATCCCAGCAAAAAAGACAAAATTTCTTGTCGATTGGCCTTCTTTTTTTTCCCATTCTATTCCTCCATCAGATTAGAGTAAGATTTTTAAGGGAACATGGATGGAAGAAATAAGAAATGACCACGAAGATTTGTTGCAAAAAAGGTACGTAAGTATGGTGTTGAGTGACCTCGATGGGTTGTTACAATGTACTACATGAAACCGAACGCGTGTTTAAATTCTGTTCTACTATACATGCCGATTTCGTTTAATGCGCGACAGAGAAACATAGCGAAACAGGTTTTTCAACTGTTCAAATTTGTAATGTATATATAAGGAAAGTGCACGTTAAAATTATTCCGATAAAAATATTAAAAAAATTATTATTCAATTTATCCCCAGTTGTTCTTAATTCTTATAATATTTATGACCTATAATATTTATAATATTTATGCACGTTAAAATTATTCCGATAAAAATATTAAAAAAAAAATTATTATTCAATTTATCCCCAGTTGTTCTTAATTTTTATAATATTTATGACCTATATTGTGTTTTTCATTAATTGTTCGCTGGTAATGAAAAAAGCAGCACAATTTTGGGTTTTTTTTCAATGGATACAGTGATACTAAAGGATTAATGGCTAGGTTAAAGAGGCAATAGATGGCCAATAGGCTAGTCTCTGGCCTTTGATACCATAGACTTCAGGTTCGAATCTGACCGTGGCCTGATGGCCAGGAGAAAATACACGAAATGCCTGATGTCCAACATAAATAGACACTAGCGGCTTCATAGCCAGGATAAAGAGACACAGGCGGCCTGCGGATCAAGATGTGGGGTTACTAGTGGCCTGACAGCGATGATAAAGAGACATTCGCGGCATGTTAGTCATTCGGCTAGCGCTTTGGCCTTTTGTACCATAGGCTTCATGTTCGAATCCTGGAGGTGACATGAAAGTTTGTTAGTGGTTCAAAATTCCACGTTAAATTGTAGTTCCCGGTCTAAATAGTTTAAAATATGCAAAAAAATGATAGTAGAGCGACAAACGAAAAAAAAAACATTAATATTACAATTAATAAAAAAAGTCTCTTTTGACTGCTGCTGAATAGAAGTTGGGCTGCCTAGTCTGAAATATGGGAAACAATGTTTGGTAATTTGATAAGAACACCAGAATTATACCGAATACGAATAACATGATTCCTTATATTTGTTCTTGTGGACGCAAAAGACAAATGGCCGAGCACTTTTCTATTAGCCCATCAGAGCCGTTACGACCTAATCAGCCTGGAAGGCCAAAGAACCTCTTTTTTCCGGTTTGATTGGATCCCAGTCGCCTCCACAGAGACCTCCACCCACAACAAATCCCAGGGAAGAAAAAAGACAAAATTTCTTGTCGTTTGGCCTTCTCTTTTTTTCCCTTTCTATTCCTCCATTAGAATAGAATAGGATGGTAAGGGAACACTGATGGGAAAAAAATAAGAAATGACCACGAAGATTTGTTGCAAAAAGAAGATCTGTAAGAATGGTGTTGCGTGACCTCGATGGGCTGTTACAATGTACTACATGAAATCGAACATGTGTTTACTTTATGTTCCACATGGCTATTTCGTTTAATGCGCGATAGAGATAGAGAGCGAAATTGGTTTTGAATTTTACAATCTTGTAATGCATTTTAAAATAAAAGTATACTTAATAATTAAACGCATATATACTTTATAGTCTATATGCGTTTAATTATTAAGATTACGCGTTTATTATTATGCGTTTAATTATTATTTAATTGTATGGAATATAGACATATAATTTTTATAATGGTTATAGTCTATATGCGTGTTTCATTAGTTGCTTGCTTGTAATGAAAACAACAGCAAATTGTGGGTTAAATATGTCTTTTTTCATCGGATAAAGAGACACTAACGGCCTGATGGCCAGGATAAAGATACATTATCGCCGTGATGGCCAGGATAAAGATACATTATCGCCGTGATGGCCAATATAAAGAGACACTAACGGCCTGATGGCCAGGATAAAGATACATTATCGCCGTGATGGCCAGGATAAAGATACATTATCGCCGTGATGACCAGGATAAAGAGACACTAACGGCCTGATGTCCAGGATAAAGAGACACTAACGGCCTCATGGCCAGGATAAAGATACATTATCGCCGTGATGGCCAATATAAAGAGACATTAATGGCCTGATGGCCAGGATAAAATACATTATCGCCGTGATGGCCAGGATAAAGAGACACCAGCTGCCTGACAGGATTAGCAATCTCTTAGTCAATTGCCTAGCGCTCTGTACTTTGTTACCATATGCTATTTCTACACAACACTGTGCCTAGAACTGAGTTGACCCTTTACTGTTTGAGAATGATGTGGGTGAGAAGAAATTTGATTGGACTCTATGACGCTCTACGGTCCTACAGCTTAAAGTAGATTCGAACCCCTACGAACATCATTGGCACCGGTGGAACTCAAACCAGAAATCTATGGTACTGAGAAGAGCGCTAGTCGCTCAGCCATGGGCCCCGTAATCTGCATATTAACAGCAAATATAAAAACTTATCAATGTACAGAAATAATTAAGAAATTAAAACTTCGCATAAGATCATATCATTTTCAATACAGACCATTCGCATTTTGAAATCACATACCAATGTATAAGGGGCACATTTTCTCCACATGGCTACTTTCTGCACTTTGTAAGGTTATTTTTCATTATCCACAATTATTATAACTTTATTCTTTTATGTGTTTAAAAATTTCCATACTTTTCTGTCACAATTTCTCACTCTATTGCAATTAATGCAAAAATTTCTTTTGACTGCTGTTCAATAGAAAAATTTATAATAAGTATATATACCTGAATGTATCTCAATTTATAATCTGCTGAATTAGATAAAAATAATTCAGCAGATTTTAAATTGAGATACATTCAGGTGTGAAATTAAAGTGCACAATTCCATTATATTAATGAAATTTACGACTTTTATTGCGACCTATTCATAACATTACTACTATGCCAGTTTAGCAGCCTAGTCTAAGGTATGGCAAAAAATGTTTGGTAATTTGATAATAACACAAGAATTATAACAAATACGAATAACATGATTCTTTAATGTTCTTGTGCATACAAAAGACAAATGCCCGAGCACTTTCCATTAGCCCATCAAAGCCGTTACAACCTAATCAGCATGAAAGGCCAAACATCCCTCTTTTTTTTTCGCGATTGATTGGATCCCAGTCGGCTCCACAGAGACCTCCGCCCACAACAAAACCCTGGAAAAAAAAATAACAAAAATTCTTGTCATTTGACTTTAATTCTTTTTTTCCCCCTTTCTATTCCTCCATCAGAACAGAATAAGATGGCAAGGGAACATTGATGTGAAGAAATAAGAAATAACCACGACCATTTGTTGCAAAAGAAGATCTGTAAGAATTATGCTGCCTGACCTCGATGGGTTGTTACAGGGCACTACAAGAAATCGAACACGTGTTTATTTTATGTTCTACATGGCGATTTATTTTAATACACGACAGAGATATAGAGAGAAAGGGTTTTTCAATTGTACAGATTTGTAAAGCATTTATAAAGAAAGTGCACATTATAATTCTTAAGATAAAAATATATTAAAAAAAATATTGTTGAATTTATTCACAGTTGTTGTTGTATTTGTAGTCTATATGCGTGTTTCATTAATTGCTCGCTTCTTATAAAAACAACACTGAAATTTCGGTTAAATATGTTTTGTATTCAATGGATAAAGAGACACGAGCGACCAGATAGAAAGCATAAAGACACACCAGTGAAGTAATGACCAAAATAGAGAGACACTAGCTGTTTGATAGCCAAAATAAAGGCACAATAATGGCCATATCACCAGAATGAAGAGACACAAGAGGCTTGATGGCCAAAATAAAGACACACTAATGGCCATATAACCAGAATAAAAAGAGGCTTGATGGCCAAAATAAAGGCACACTAATGGAAATATCACCAGAATGAAGAGACACAAGAGGCTTGATGGCCAAAGACACACTAATGGCCATATAACCAGAATGAAGAGACACAAGAGGCCTGATGGCCAAAATAAAGACGCACTAATGGCCATATCACCAGAATAAAGAGACACAAGAGGCTTGATGGCCTTTATAAATAGATACTAACCGCCTGACTGTTAAGATAAAGAGACACTAGCAGCCTGATTGGCAACATAAAAGAGACACTATCTGTCTGATGGACAGGAAAAGAGACGATAACGGCCTGTTAGTCAATTAGCTAGCGCTTTGGCCTTTGCTACAATAGGCTTCAGGATCGAATCCAGGCAGTGGCATGGATGTTTCGTTAGTCGTTTCGAATCCCCTTTAAACTCTAGGTCCCGGTCTAATTAGCCTAAAGTGTGCAAAACATAACCGTAGAGTGACAAACCAAACCAAATTGCAACATTATCCACACTGTATGGTTACTTTCCACTACCCACAATTGATTCTTTTATATTTTTTTTTTCCTCTAATATTTAAATTAATGCAAAAATGTCTCTTTTGACTGCTGATGAATTGAAAAAATTATCGCTTGATATAATAATACACCAGGAAATAACAAGTATTTTTATCAAATAATCAGCAGATTATATGTTGAGATTTATTCAGTTAGCAAATTAAGCTACACAAAATTTCTATTATATTGATGAAAATTACGGCTTTATTGCGACCTATTCATACCATCACTGGAATACCAGTTTAGATGCGTAGTCTAATATATGGCAAAAAAAGCTGGGTAATTTGATAAGAAAACAAGAATTATATCAAATGCGAATAACATGATTCCTTATAGTTGTTCTTGTGGATCCAAAGGACAAACGCCTCAGCACTTTTCCATTATCCCATCAAAGCCGTTACTACCTAATCAGCCTGGAAGGTCAAAGATCCCTCTTTTTTTCGAGATTGATTGGATCCCAGTCGGCTCCACAGAGACCTTCACCTACAACACATCCCAGGGAAAAAGAACAAAATGTCTTGTCGTTTGGCCTTCTTTTTTATCCCTTTCTATTCCTCCGTCAGAATAGGATAAGATGGTAAGGAACATGGATGGGAAGAAATAAGAAATGACCACGAAGATTTGCTGCAACAAAAAGACACGTAAGAATGGTGTTGCGTGACCTCTATTGGTTGTTACAAGGTACTACAAGGAATCGAACACGTGCTTATTTTATGTTCTACATGGTGGTTTCGTTTAATGCACGAAATAGATGCAGAGTGAAACAGGTTTTTCAATTGTACAAATTTGTGATGCAGAATTTGAAAGTACACTTTAAAATTCTTCCGATAAAAAATATTAAAAAAATTATGATTCAATTTATTTCCAGCTTTTGTTAATTTTTTATAATATTTATAGTCTATATGCGTGTTTCATTAATTGCTTGCTTATATGAAAACAACAGTGAAATTTCAGTTAAATATGGTTTTGTCATTGGATAAATAGATACTGAAGTTAAATAGTTAATAGTCAATAACTAGAATTTCTATAGTTTATAGAAGTTAAATAGTCAATGGATGCTCAATGAATAAATAGACATTGAAGTTAAATATTCAATAGATAAATGGGTGGTCAATGGATAAATAGACAATGAATAAATAGTCATGATGGTCACGATAAAGAGACACTAGTGAAATGTTAGTCAATTGGTTAGCGCTTTGTTTGGAGACATAGGCTTTATTTTCGAATCCCGGCAGTGGCATGGATGTTTGTTAGTGATACACTTTAAACTGTATGTCCCGGTCTAATTGGCCTATAGTGTACAAAAAATGACCGTACAGCAACAAGCGAAACCAAACCAAATTGCTACTTACTCCACATTGTACGGTTATTTTCCATTATCCACAATTGTTTCATTTATGTGTTAAAAAATTCCATATTTATCTCTCATATTAATATTGCAATTAATGCAAAAATGTCTCTTTTGACTACTGCTGAATAGTAAAATTTATCTTTTGTTATAATATACACCAGGAAACAATGAGTATTTTTATCGAATAATCAGGTACATTTAGATAGGAGATTAAAGTGCACAATTCCAATTTATTATTGAAATTTGCGACACTATTACGATCAATTCATAACGATGATATTCACTACGATGCCAGTTAGGCTGCCTAGTGAAAAAAAAAGTTTGGTAACTTGATAAGAACGCAAGAATTATATCAAATACGAAAACACATACTAACAACCTGATGTCCAAGATAAAGAGATAGCGGTCTGATAGCGAGGATAAAGAGACACAGGCGACCTGATGACAGGATAAAGAAACATTAGTGGTTTGATAATAAATTGGCTATCACTGTGGACTTTGGTACCATGGGCTTCAGGTTCGAATAATGATCGTTGCATGGATGTTTGTAAGTTAGTCAGAATGCATGTTAAACTGTAGGTCCTGTTCTAATTAGCCTAACGTGTGCAATAATAATCGTAGTGCGACAAACAAATCAAAATTGCAACTTTCTCACACATTGTACTATCACTTTTCATTATCCACAATTTTTATAACGTTATTCTTTTATAAGTTTGAAAAAATTCCTTATTTTTCTCCAGCATTAATGTAGCAATTAAGACAAAAAAAAGTCATTGGCTGTGGCTTAACAGAAAAATTTATCGCATGGGCGTATAATCCACACCAAGGAATTAAGTATTTTTACAGAATAATCAGCAGATTATATTCTGATGTACATTCAGGTAGAAAATTAAAGTTCACAATTCCTTTATATTGATGAAATGTGCGACTTAATTGCGACCTATTCATAGCATCACTACGATGCCAGTTTGGTTGCCTAGTCTAATATATGGCAAAAAGTATAGTAATTTGATAAGGATACAAGAATTATATCAAATACGAATAACATGATTCCTTATAGTTGTTCTTGTGGATCTGAAAGACAAATGCCCGAGCACTTCTCTATTAGCCCATCAAAGCCATTACAACCTAATCGGCCTGGAAGGCCAGAGATTCCTTATATTTTTGCGATTGATTGGATTGAGTTGGCTCCCCAGAGACCTCCCCCATAACAAATCCCAGGGAAAAGACAAAATTTCTTGTCCTTTGGCCTTTTTTTTTTTTTTTTCTCCCCTTTCTGTTCCTCCATCAGAATAGAATAAGATGGTAAGGGAACACCGATGGGAAGAAAAAAAGAAATAACCACGAAGATTTGTTGCAAAAAAAGGTGCGTAAGAATGGTGTAGTGTGACCTCGATGGGTTGTTATACAAGGTACTACACGGAATGGGACACGTGTTTACTTTATGTTCTATAAATGGCGATTTAATGCAGTACAGAGATTCAGAGCGAATTAGATTTTTCAATAGTAAAAAAATTTGTGAAACATTTTAAAAAAAAGGGCACTTTAAATAATAATAAAAGCTTATTATTGAATTTATCGTTAATTTTATAATTTACATGCCTGCTTCATTTGCTGCCTGCTTGTAATGAACACAAGAGTGCAATTTGCCAAATATTGTTTTCTTTTTCAATGTATAAAAATACATTTGTTTAAAAATACTGTAACCGTGCTTCCTCCTACACAATGGCAAGAGCACCCCCTGTGGCGTTCAGGAGAAATGTCAGTTGGAATCTAGATTCTGACCAGAGAGGAAGTACAACGCAACTACGCGCTTTTGTTGAGAAACGTTTAGTTTGCAGTCCCTCACTCGACACGTAATACATTTAGCGCATCCCCGTGCATTGGTTGAGATACAGACTCTCAACCTGAGAGGTATATTTCGTGCATCCTGCGCGTAGCCGAGCTTCGGATTTTCAGCTTAGAAGGGAGTCCCTCCACGAATCTATAATCATATGTATTAAATATTGTATTAATGGTATGTATGTGTGTTTCTGCATGTGAAATAGAGCTGTGAGTTCTTCAACTACTGCCTCAGGTACCTTAATCATACCGAGTTACAATCCGTTTGTTCAACCCTACATTACAAAGTTTTAAAAAAGGTTTTTACAGTGTGACTAGCGCTCTAGCGCTTGGTGTCAGAGGACTTCATTTTAAACGTATTGTAAGAGAGTAGGGCTGTAAGTATGTACTGTAAAAGGGTAGGGCTGAAAATCTTACCCATTAAAAGAAAACACCACATGTTTCGGAATCAGCCAGTAGGCAGAAGCTTCACAATTGCACTTTACATAATAAACATGGACAATATCTTTACTTTCACGCTTCAAAAGAAAAACATAAAGTTTAAATGAAAAAAAAACATATATGCGTCAATAGGATGTATATAAAAACATATAAGCTTATATATATTATAAAACATATATTCAATACGAACATATACGCTTCAAAAAGTAATGAAATACAGTACGGCCATTCTTAATTGTAATATTTCTTATAATAATTGTAAAACTGTGTTGCTTAAAGTTTTTTTTCTTTCTAATGCAGCTGGCAAACATTTAGACAACTTGGTCTTGGATGCCTTAAGGCAAGCGCTGCACAGACGTACTCACTTTTACATTACCCAGGGGGCGCGTGTAACTTGAAGATAAGCCACGGACGCGGAGTAACAATGCCCCCGCAACGCTCTACGATCCTATTAGACCGGGACCTACAGTTTAAAGTGGATTCCGAACCACTAAAAACATCCATGGCACCGCCGGGATTCGAAACCGAAACCTGTGGTACCGAGCGCCAGAGCGCTAGCCACTCGGCCATTCAGGTCCCGTTGCTTAAAGTTAACAAACGCAATTATTCATCGTATATCTCAATTGAATTTGAGATAATTAACTTCAGTCAATGTATATTCAGTCGATCTATTAATTATGGAAGCAAAGGCCTGCATGTTAATTTACCGGACGAGTGATCATGATTGCTGCTAAGAATGAAATAGCCACAACTGGGTGAAGTCATCTATTCATTCAAAAGCGTAATTGAGTTTTGATTCGAGTTATTTCGACGCGATGCGCAATTAAGCTCAAAGTCATCAGACACCATTTTCAGGTCATTAAACCATTTGTTCGTAAATAACATCTACAAACAGCACCGCTATAGTTTTCTGTGAACAAAGAGTATCAACAGGCCATTTAATTTTTTTAAGAAAGAAAGAAAATTCTGTCAATATTTTTGTTTAATAAAATTCTTATATAAAAACTAAAAGTTATTTAAAAACTTTATATTAAATAAATCTTGAATTTAATTTATATATTTAAGTATTAAGCAGCAAAATTTTTATTTAGATTAATCTAACATTACAGAAAAACTTGTTCTCCGTTATAAAGAGGCTTGATGACTAATTGACTAGAGCTCTGTCCTTTTGTTACCACAGGCTCCAGGTTAGAATCCTGTCTGTGGCTTGGATGTTTGTTAGTGGTTCGAAATCTACATTAAGCTGTAAGTCCCCGTCTGATTACCCCAAAATGTGCAAAAATGACGTTAGATCTGCAATCCAAACCAAACAGTTTTGCAGAAACAATATTCCCAATATATTCTAACACGCTAACTACTTTATTTTGCATTCCTACCAGATACTAAAATATCACGTCACAGAACAGTAACCAAGCAGAATCTTGAGATGACAGGAGATCTGAGTCCTGATTGGCTGTCATTGTATTTATTGAGACTTTATTATCTGGTGGAAAGCCCTATTTACTAATTACACCCGACATCAGCTTATGGAAAAAAAGACTGTATTGAAGAACCTATACGCTTTAAAAGAAATAAAATACAGTTATTTGTAAAATTGGGTAGATTAAAGTTAACAATCATAATTATTCATCCTATATTGCAATTGAATTTGAGATAATTAACTTCAGTCAACGTATATTCAGTCGATGTATTAATTATGGAAATAAAGTTTTTGCATGGCATATGCAGGATAATTTGCCGGACGAGTGATTATGAATGCAACTAATAATTAAACAGCCACAACTGGGGGAAACATCTACTCATTCAAAAGCGTGATTGAGTTTTGATGCAAGTTATTTCGACGCGATGTGCAATCAAGCCCAAAGTCGACCTTGCGTAACAGATACCCTTTTTCAGGTCATTACTCATTTGTTCGTCAATATTATCTACAAACGGCACTGCGGTCTGTAGTTTTCTGTGAACAAAGAGTATGAACTCTAGCTTTAAATGAACTTCGTGTTGCATTTATATGCTTGATAGAAGACGCCATTTAGTATTTCAAGAAAGAAATTCTGTCAATATTTTTGTTTAATAAAACTCTTATATATAAAACAATAAACTTATTAATTAAAAACTTTAGATTAAATAAATCTCGAATATAAATTAAATGCTTATATATTAAGTAGCAAATTATTTATTTTTTTTATTAATCTAACATTAGAGAAAAACATGTTCTGTACTGTAAAGACAGCGTTTTCAGAAACAATGTTCCCAATATCTTCGAACATGTTAACCATTTTATTTTCCGTTTCTACCAGATACTACAATATCACGTTCTTGAACAGCACCCACGCAGAGGCCTGAGGGGCCATTTAGTTTGGGCCTGTCGCTCTATGATCATTTTATGCACACTTCAGGTTAATTAGACGTACAATTTAACGTGGAGTCCGAACTACTAACAAACATCGCCAGGATTCGAACCTGAGTACTGCCAGAGGAGTTAGTTTAATATAACCGGAATCAACTGAAGGGAGATATTTTTAATTTCGATATGTTTATTTAAAAATTTTAAAAATAAAAATAAAAGTAAAATCTTGAATACATATTTATACTACAGTACATCGGAACATATCAATTTACTAAATTCTTATAACAAAGCTTCACAATTGTAATTTACGTACTAAACATGGACATTCTCTCTGAAAATACCTGCAAGCTTCAAAAGAAAAGAAAACTATAAAGGGCATATACACTCAAGAGCCAAAACATTATGACCACCTGTCAATAACGAGTTGGTCCCCCTTTTGGCGCGAAACACAGCTACAACCCGCCCTGGCATGGATTAATACCACCACTTAATACCAGTTAAATACCACTTGACCACCTTCTGAGCACGTGCTTTCCACGTTATCCAGGCGAGTTCACTGCAAAATGTAGGGGTGGTCATAACGTTTTTGGCTCTTGAGTGTAAGTCTAAAAAAAAAAATGCCAATATAGATGGGCAAATGCACTTCAAAAGAAAGGAAAAAGCAGTAAAGTAAAACTGTACTATAAAGAAAACAGTTACAGTAAAGTAACAGTAAGTAAGAAAACAGTTAAAGTAAAGTAACAGTTACAGTAACTGTAAACAGTAAAGAAAACAGTAAAGTCCTTGTATAAAAAATAAACTACTTAATTCAAAACATACATATAAGTTTAAATAAAAAAAAAAAAGAAATATTGAAGGACATATATGTTTCCAAAGAAAAGAAAACAATAAAGGACATATTATTTTAAATAAAAATATATTCATAAAAAAAGAAATGAAATACAGTTAATTATAAAATTAGGTTGATTAAAATTAACAAATGCAATTATTCCTCCTATATTACAATTGAGTTTGAGATAATTAACTTCAGTCAATGTATATACAGTCGATACATTAATTATAGAGGCAAGGCCTGCATGACATATGCCTGATAATTTACCTGACTAGTGATTATGAATGCAACTAAGAATTAAACATCCACAACTGGGGAAGACATCTACTCATTCAAAAGCGTGATTGAGTTTTGATTCGAGTTATTTCGACGCGATGCGCAATTAAGCCCAAAGTAGTCCTTGCGTAAGGTATGCCATTTTCAGTTCCTTACCCCTTTTGTTCGTAAATATTATCTACAAACGGCGCTGCGATATGTAGTTTTCTGTGAAAAAGAGTATGAACTATAGCTTTAAATGAACTTTAGTTTCATTTACATGCTTGATAAAAGATGTTATTTTATTTTGAAAAAAAAAAAATTTGTCACTAATTTTTTTGCTTAATAAATTCTTATATAAAAAAAAATAATAAATTGGATAATTAAAAACTTTTTATATTAAATAAATCTTGAATTTAATTTAAATGCTTATTTATTAAATAGTAAGTTTTTATTTATATTAGCCTAACATTAGAGAAAAACCTGTTCCTCATTGTATAGCTGCCAGATGGCCAATTAGCTTACGCACTGGCCTGTGGTACCACAGGCTTTAAGTTCGAATCCTGGCTGTGGCATGGATGTTTATGTGTCGTTCGGAATCTACATTAAGCTGTAAGTCCCGGTCTGATTACCTCAAAGTGTGTAAAAAATGACGGTAGATCTACAATTCAAACCAAACCATTATAAAGACAGCTTTTGCAGAAACAATATTCCCAATATATATGCTAACACGCTAACTAATATTTATTTTGCATTCTACCAGATACTATAATATCACGTATTGGAACAGCAACCAAGGAGAAACTTGATGTGACCGGAGATCCGATTCCTGATTGGCTGGCGTTGTAATTTAATAAGACTTTATTATCCGGTGGAAAGCCATATTTACCAAAAAAACCAAACATCAGTTGGGAAAAAGACTATATTGAAAGGCATATACGCTTCAAAAAAATGAAATATAGTTTAATATAAAATATGGGTTGATTAAAGTTAACAAAGGCAATTATTCATCCTATATTGCTATTGAATTTGAGATAATTAACTTCAGTCAATGTATATTAATTCGATCTATTAATTATTAACGCAAAAAGGCATGCATGATAATCTACAGGACGAGTGATTATGAATGTTGGCTAAGAAGGAAACGGCCACAACTGGAGGACGTCATCTATTCATTCAAACGAGTAATTGAGTTTTGATTCGAGTTATTTCGACGCGATGCGCAATTAAGCCCAGAGTTATCCTTGCGTAATAGACGCCATTTTCAGGTCATTACCTCTTTTGTTCGTAAATATTATCTACAAACAGCACTGTGATCTGCAGTTTACTGTGAACAAAGAGTATGAGCTATAGCTTTAAATAAACTTCGGTTGCATTCACGTGATAGGAGACATCGTTTTATTTTTTAAAAAAGTCAATAATTTTGTTTAATAAAACTCTTATATAAAAAATAAACTAGTTAATTAAATAAAAATTCATTTTAATTTAAATACTTTATATATTAAAGTAGCAGATTTTTATTTATAATTATATAACATTACAGAAAAACCTGCTCTTCATTGTAAAGACAGCTATTGCAGAAACAATATTTCCAACATCTTCTAACATGTCAACTATTTTATTTTGCGTTTCTACCAGATACTACAATATCACGTCCTAGAACACCAACCAAACAGAGGCCGGAAGAGCCCGTTAGATTGGATTTGTCGCTCTATGGTTATTTTTGCACACTTTAGGTTAATTAGACAGGCGAATAAGGTTTAAGGTTAAGGGTAATACAGTTTAACGGGGATCCTGAACCACTCACAAACATCCCAACCGCAGCCATGATTCGAACCTGAGTACTTGCAGGGGAGTTAGTTTAACCATAAAATGAAGCAATAGAAGGGAGATCTTTTTAATTTCGAGATATTTATGTAAAAAGTTTTAAGAACAAAAATAAACTAAAAGTGAAACCTTTTAATATATATTTATACTGTAGTACATCGGAACATTTCAATTATTTTAATTTTTTGAATTAAAAGCTTTACAATTGTACTACCATAATATACTTGGACAATCTCTTTGAAAATATTTGCATACTTCAAAAAAAAAAAATACAATAAAGGATATATAAGTTTAAATAAAAAAAAAAAACTAAATATTAAAGGACATATAAGCTACGAAGGAAAAGAAAACAATAAAGGACATATAAATTTAAATAAAAAAAGAAAATATTGAAGGACTTATATGCTTCAAAAGAAATGAAATATAGTTAATTATAAATTTGGGTTGATTAATATTAACAAATGCAATTATTCACCCTATATTGCTATTGAATTTGAGATAATTAACTTCAGTCAATGTATATTAATTCGATCTATTAATTATTAACGCAAAAGGCATGCATGATAATTTACAGGACGAGTGATTATGAATGCAACTAAGAATTAAATAGCCTCAACTGGGGAAGGCATCTATTCGTTCAAAAGCCTGATTGAGTTTGATTCGAGTTATTTCGACGCGATGCGCAATTAAAGCCCAAAGTCGTCCTTGCGTAAGAGATGCCATTTTCAGGTCATTATCCCCATTTGTTCGTCAATATTGCCTACAAACGGCGCTGCGATCTGTAGTTTTCTGTGAACAAAGAGTGTGAACAATAGCTTTAAATTAACTTCGATTGCATTTGCTAAATAGAAGGCGATATTTTATTTTAAAAACATTTGTCAATAATTTTTGTTTATGAAACACTTAATATAAAAATAATCTAGGTAATTAAAAACTTATATTAATATTAATAAATATAAAATAAAAATAATAAATATTAAATTTAATTTAAATACTTTTCTATCAAATAGCAAAATTTTATTTATATTAATCTAACAGTGGAGAAAAGGCCGAGCGACTAACGCTATAGTTCTTGGTACCCAGGTTTCGAAAGGTTCCGTTCGAAATGTTATGGCTGCTTGTAGTAGTTCGGAATACACTTTACCACGGTAGTTCCCCGTCTGATAGGATTGTAGAGATTTGTGGGGGATAGTGTTACTGGCGTCCGTAGTGTGTCTACAAGCTACACGTGCCCCCTGGGTAGTGCGAAATGAGTAACAGCGGTGCAGCCCTTGCTTATGGCATAAAAGATGAACTTTCTCTGTTTTACCAGCTGCATTAGGACAACAACATTGAGAAAATATGTTCTCCGCTAGACACACTACAGGCCTTGGTTTCGAATCCTGGCGGTGGCATGGGTATTGGTGAATGGTTTGGAATCAACGGTAAACTGTGGGTCCCGGTCTAATTAGTATAAAGTGTGCAAGAAAATGACTGTAGAGAGACAAACAAAACCATTATAAAGACAGCTTTTGCAGCAACAATATTTCCGATATCTTCTAACTATTTTATTTTGCATTTCTACAGATACTACAATATCACGACATAGAACAACAAAGTAGAAGGCTGAGGTGTCAGAAGGTACTGATCAGTTGATAGAGATCAGTAGTTGGCGTTTTATTTAATGAAAATTTAGTAATCGGTGGAAACCCATATTTACCAATTAATCACAACATCAGCAGGCTTGCATTATTTCTTATGAAGAATGACTGCTTCTCTTAAGGAAACCGCAACAACGAATTTAGCTAAAACATCAATTACGCAGAAGACATATGTACGTGCATATATATTCAATACTTGATGTATCAGGGACATGCTGTTTAATTGTTGTTTTCTAATACACTGGAATACTTAATTGTTGTTTGGAAGATTCCTTCACTTTATTTGCAAAAGATTTTCATGAAATAGAACATAAAATTTATATTTTATAAAACCGCGCGCATATATCGAACGGAATCCTTTATTTTATTTTGTTTTTCATTTTCAGAACAACGAATTAAGCTAAACTGAGATTTGAGTATTTAAATTCAGATCAGAAAAATATTCAAATTATTTCCGACTCACAACATTAATATTTTATATTATTTTATTTTTTAACGTGTATCTAGATACGCAATTAATGTATTCGATACATATATAGATAGATAGATATCGATGCATAAACTAGACACATAGTTACTTTAGGAAAAGACACATTAGTATCTATATGCATATACATCATAGACCTAGATACATGCATAAATACACATCTAATTACATTGATACATAGGCATCTAGATACATAGTCATCTAGATACATCTATATATCAACATATAAATAGAAACATATCTAAACACATAGACAAATTGGTATCTAGATACGTAGAATACATGTATATCTGGATATAGAGATACGTAGGCATGTTTAGTTACATAGATACATAGTCATCTAGATACATCTATGTATCAACATATAAATAGAAACATATGTAAACACATAGACAAATCGGTATCTAGATACGCAAAATACATGTATATCTGGATAGAGATACATAGGCATGTTTATTTACATAAATACATAGGTATCTAGATACGTAGATACATGTATATCTGGAAAGAGATACATAGGCATGTTTAGTTACATAGATACATAAGGTATCTAGATACATAGTCATCTAGAAACATCTATATATCAACAAATAAATAATCATCTAGATACATCTATGTATCAACATACAAATAGAAACATATGTAAACACATAGACAAATCGGTATCTAGATACGTAGATACATGTATATCTGGATAGAGATACATAGGCATGTTTATTTACATCGATACATAGGTATCTAGATATATAGTCATCTAGAAACATCTATATATCAACATACAAATAGAAACATATGTAAACACGTAGACAAATTGGTATCTAGATACGTAGATACATCTTATATCTGATGGAGGAGATACATAGGCATGTTTAGTTACATAGATATATATCTAGATACATCAATGTATATACACCTAGATACCAGACAGATCACCGGGCACATATATACATGGACATTAGTTACGTAGATACATAGTTATCTAGATATATAAATAAATAGACATCCAAACAATTAGATAAACATATACGTAAAACATCTTGATATATTTAAAGTTTAATCTGTTTTGGAAGATTCCTTCACTTTATTGCAAAAGAATTTCTTGACATAAAAATATTTAAATTTCTTTGTTATGAAACTATTCATTTATCAAATGCAATTCTTTACTTTGTTATTCATTTTCCGAACAACCAATTAAGCTAAACGGAGATTTGTGTATTTAAATTCAGATCAGAAAAATTTTCAAATCATTTCCAATTCTCACGATGCTAACATTTTAACTTCCAATCTACACTCATGTCCATAAATTAAGGATAATGAAGTTCAGGCAAAGAAAGAGACAGAAGCAAAACAAATTTGACTTATTTGTAAAGTCTATTTATTAAACAAAGGTAAAGAGCAAAAAGATGCTATATGTTTGACATAATTAATAAAAATTGCGATTTTTACTCCCTGGAGCCAATTTCAAGAAAGAATCTATCTACAAAAACAGTATAACATGGTTAGTATGATGGTTAATATGGAGTATGCCTCCCGGACGATGCAATACAGGCCTTACAACGCCTAGGCATGCTGAGTATCAAATTATCACTCTGATCTTGGGGAATATTACACCACTCATCAAGCAATGCCCTCCGAAGTTCCGGTTGACAGGTGGGAGGTGGTTGACGGGGGCTACAATTCGTCGGCCAAGCATATCCCACACATGCTCTATTAGTTCAAGTCCGGTGAGTATGCTGGCCAATCCATACGGGTGATATCCTCCAATTGAAGGCATTCCTCTACAATGTTTGCACGGTGAGGACGAGCGTTGTCATTCATAAACAGAAATTCAGCCTCATGGCGCCCCGAAACAAACGTACATGTTGTTCCAGAATGACATCCCGATAGATGTGGCCTGTCATCGTTACACTCTGAACATGCAGGTCAGTTCTGGAACCAAGAATAATTCCTCCCCAAACGAGCCATCCTGCATCACCGTAACGGTGTCGTTCAATGGTGTTCTCTTGGTGGTAACGGGTACCTGGCGCTCTCCATATGAAAGACCGGCGAGAATCAGACTGCAAACTAAACCTGGACTCGTCGGAAAGCATCACACCAGACCACTGTTGCGGTGTCCACAATGCATGCTCTCTACTCCAGTTTAATCGCAGGCGACAGTGAGTTGCGGTAAAGTGAAACACATCTGACAGGCCTACGAGCATATAGACCAATGTGCCCTAAGCGTCTGTACACGGTCTGCCTTGAAACTGCCGTACCGGTAGCTGAAGAGAGCTGACGAGACAGGTCTGATGCTGTGCTTCGTCTGTTTCTTTTTGGCAGTAACTACTAAATACCGGTCCTCATTCGGCGTTGTAACTCGGGGGCGACCTGTGCTGTAACATCTACTCACATTACCATCAACTTGGAATCGTTGCCAAAGCCTGGAGATGACACTCTGGGCGATTCCATGTTCCTCGGATACTTCCAGCTGGGTACGTCCACATTCCATTCGTCCGATAATTCTACCACATAAAAAATCATCAAATGCTTCCTTTGTGCCATAACTATGCGGTTATTGCACTGAAAGGCTTGTAAAGGGCTTGTGAACAATTTTACTTCTTTGCCACCATTCCTTATATACCCCTCTTTCACACTCTCGTCATTGTGACGTACTATCCGCGCCATCTGGTGGTTTCCTGCAATTTGCATATTCTTCTTCAAGATGTGTGTGATAATTCTGCAAGTGAAATTTTTATTTTGAGTTCAATTTCTGTGTGATTCAGAATTATCCTTAATTTATGGACATGAGTGTACTTCCGCGGTAGAAGAATCGTGTGTGCCACGCCCCCTTTCGATTCGGCCATCCTAATGATATGGAAAACAAATGAAACCAAACGAATAAGTCTTACGTTTACGCCACCTTAGAAACACGAGTCAAAAATGAAGATTTTTATTACTCCGCGTATCAAAATGATTATTTTATTCATTTTCTCTCCAGAATTTAAATTTTCTGAATATGCTAAGTAAATGGTCTCTAAGCAGGGTGGAGATGAATAAAATGCTCATCTTTTACCTATTTTTATCTTACTGGGGAAAGTATTCACTTAACCACGCTTCGAGATTCTGCAAAGCAATCAAATGGAGCTCTCCAACGGTAAAAGTGCATCAGACTCGACTGAGAAAATAAAATGGCATCAATATGGAATCCTTTAATGCGTATTTTCCCCAAGGTTTTTATGTGCTCATATTCATCTCTTGGAATTGAAAGAGCTAATTATTTTAAAAGTGAGACGTCTTCTTTTGGGTTGTAATAAGTGAAAATGTGATTGGTTGAGCAGTGTTTGAAGTGATACTCCATCGTACAGGTCAACGGGGAATTTTATTTAGATACACTTTGTCCAAATATTATTTTAATTTTCTGCAATTAAAGCTGTTTTAACATTAACGTTAGTGTTAAAAGCTGAAATTTTGCTACCTATTATAATAGGAATAAACAAGGACTCTTTTTTAAATGTATTGAATCCATAAATTAATATTAATTCGTTCTTTAAGTTATAATTTTTTAACATGATACTATAACTAATGCGTTAAATGAGTTAACATGTAATAATTATGAGTTAGTATGTTAACGAGTTACTGCAATAATTACTTTGATTTAATTAAATGAGAGGCGTATGATTCTACTTCAATGGCACAACAGCCCCATGGTCGGCAAAGGTTGCCTATTGGTTGCTTCCTTTTTACGGCGTATGGTTGTCAACCCTAAGTATTACAGCCATATAAGATTGGGACCTACGGTTTAAAGGGCACTACAAGCATCTATGCCATGGCAGGGATTCGAACGCAAAGCCTGTTGCACAGAGCGTCAGATGTACACAAGCATAAATTATTTTATAAAGCAAAAATTATAGTGTTTCCTATTTTATAAATCAAAATTATGACCAGTATATTTTGCTTCGCCCTATATATTTAACGTTAAGTATTAATATATGAAGCTCGTTTCAGGTGGGCCAATGTTAGAGTTCATAATGTTTTGGCTCAGATACATGTTAGAGTTCACAAGTGCTGAAAATTCAGTGTGCAGTGTGCGATTCTGTTAACATTTAATTGTTGTTCTCTAAAATTGAAAGTATTGTTATTTGTAATCAGGGAACTAACGCCCTTGTATTATAATATTTTGTACTACAAGAAACATAACACCAGATAAACTGAAATATTTGCTTTACGTTAAGATAAATAAATTACTTGCATTACGAAATTTTTATACTGAATATTGAAATTATTCATTTTCTAATACTGAATACTGAAATTATTGTTATTGGCAATCAGTGGACCATTCCAGTTGTACTTAAATATTTTGTACCACAAGAAACATAATGCCAGATAAACTGAAATATGTGCATTACGTTGGAAGCTTAACCTGTTTTGAAGATTCCTTCACTTTAATGGAAAATACTTTCATGAAATAAAAAATTATGTTTCTTTGTTATAAAACGCTCCACACATCAAATGAAATCCTTTATTTTGTTATTCATTTTCCAAACAACAAATTAATCAAACTGAGATTTTCGTATTTAAATTCAGACCAGAAAAATATTCAAATTATTTCCGAACTCACAATACTAACATTTTAACTTTAAATCTACTACCACGGTAGAAGAATCGTTTGTGTCAAGCCCATTTTTTTGATATCCTAACGATATGGAAAATAAATGAACCAAACGAATAAGTCTTACGTTTACGCCACCTTAGAAACACGAGTCGAAAATTAAGATTTTCATTATTCCGCGTATCAAAATGTTTATTTTATTCATTTTCTCTCCAGAATTAATATTCTCTGAATATGCTAAGTAAATGGTTCGCTAAGCAAGGTGGAAATGAATAAAATGTTCATCTTTTACCCATTTTTATCTTGCTGGGGAAATGATTCACTTAACCACGCTTCGAGATTCTGCAAAGAATTCAAATGGGGCTCTCCAACGGTAAAAGAACATCAGACTCAACTGAGAAAATAAAAAGGCAAATAAACATGTAATTCTTTAATGCGTGTTTTCCCCAAGGTTTTTATGTGCTGATCATCATTTCTTGGAATTTAAAGAGCTGAATATTTTAAATGAGATATCTCCTTTTATGTTTTAATAAGGGCAAATGTGAGCAGTGTTTGAAGTGATACTTTATCATGTATTTCAATGGAGAAATTTTATTTGGATACAGTTTGTCCAAATATTATTTAATATTCTGCAATTAAAGCTTTTTTTAAACATAAAACATTAGTGATAAAAGCTGATAATTGTATACAAATATAACAGGGAAGAAAAAAAATAATATTTTGTTAATGTATATATTCCATAATTAATCTGTTCTTAAAATATAATTTTTTAACATGTTACTGTAAATTGTTAAACATTAACATTAAATTGCCTAATTTTATGCTAGTACAAAGGTATGACAAAAAAGTCTTTTATTTACTGTTTATAATCCATAAATTAATATTAATTTGTTCTTTTAAATATTATTTTTAAAATTTTATTATTATAAATTGCTTTTATTTAATTAAATGAGGTATGTAGTTTTTCTTCTGCAATGGCACAACAGCCCCTTGGTATGCCAGCGACCTGACGGCCAATTGGCTTGCGCTCTGGAATTTGGTACTTCAGGTTCGAATCCTGGCGGTGGCATGATGTTTCTTAGTTGTTCGGAAACAACGTTAAACTGTAGGTACCGGTCTAATTAGCCTAAAGTGTGTAAAAATGACGGTAGAACGACGAAACAAAATCAAACTCTTGGTGGGCCAAGGATTCTGCCTACTAGCAGATTTTGAGACAAGAGAGGTATTTTATTTTTACCGGTTATTGTTGTTAGCCCTATACCCCAAAGTCATATTAATCGAAGCCTACGATTCAAAGTGAACAAAAATTCAGGGCACGGCCGGTACTCGAACCAGAAACCTGTGGCACCGCACTAGTCCCTAGTTGACCATCAGGTTAAAAATTAAATTACATAAGTTATATTAAAAATAAACAAATTCTTGAAATAATTAAGTTTCCTCAAATATTTGCATTACATTAGAAGTCTAAACTGTTTGGAAAATTTCTTACCTTTATTGTAAAAAAGAGTGTCATAAAATAAAAAATAAGTTTCTTTGTTATGAAACAAACTATCCATATATCAAATGGAATCCTTTGCTTTGTTATTCATTTTCCGAACAGCAAATTAAGCTAAACTGAGAATTGCTTATTGAAATCCATATCAAAAAAAAATATTCAAATTATTTCCCGACTCTCAATACTAAAATTTTATCTTTTAATCTACTTCCGCGGAAGAAGAATCATTATCACCCCCTTTTCACTCGGCCATCCTAATAATATGGAAAATAAATTGAACCAAACGAATAAATCTTGCGTTTACTGCCACCTTAGAAACACGAGTCGAAAAATAAGATTTTTATTATTCCGTGTATCAAAATGTTTATTTTATTCATTTTCTCTCCAGAATTAATATTTTCTGAATATGCTAAGTAAATGGTTCGCTAAGCAAGGTGCAGATGAATAAAATGTTCATCTTTTACCCATTTTTATCTGACTGGGGAAATGATTCACTTAACCACACTTCCAGATTCTGCAAAGCATTCAAATTTGGCTCTCCAACAGTAAAAGAACACTAGATTCTAGACTGAGAAAATAAAAAGGCCATAAATATGTAATCCTTTAATGCGTGTTTTTCCCCCAAGGTTTTTATGTGCTCATAATAATTTCTTGGAATTTAATGAGCTGAATATTTTAAAAATGAGACGTCTTCTTTTGGGTTTTAATAAGTGCAAATGTGAATGGATGAGCAGTGTTTGAAGTGATACTTTATCATGCATTTCAATGAGGAATTTTATTCCGATACACTTTATCAAACGTTATTTTAGTTTTCTGCAATTAGAGCCTTTTTAAACATTAACATTAGTGTTAAAAGCTGATAATTTTATGCTAATATAATAGAATGAAAAAATTTATATTTTTTTATAGGCATGTAATCCATAAATTAATATTAATTTGTTCTTTAAAATATTTTTAACATGTCATCATAAATGGCTTTTATTTAATTAAATGATGTATATATAATTCTTCTTCAATTTCTCAACAGCCCCTTGGTGGGCCAGTTGCCTGAAGGCCAATTGGCAAGGGATCTCATCTTTACTATCTCATTCTTCAGGTTCGATTCCTGGCGGCAGCGTGGATGTTTGTGAGTGGTTTGGAATTCATTTTAAACTTCATTTCCCGGTTAATTAGGCCAAATTGTGGGAAATAACTGTAGATAGACAAACCAAACCAAATCTTCAATTGGACAAGTATAATTACAAATTTTAAAATGAAAAAGAAAACAATTTCGAAGAATAAATAAGTTTCCTTGAATTAAAACCATCTTTTTTTTTTTTTACAAATTTAATTAAATCATTTTTATTTAATTAATATACTTTTTTGTTAAAGTAGAAGAGCTGCATTTCTTCGCAGTTTTCTAATACACAACATAATTTTCAAATACATTTGTCTCGAGATTAAATAATCATTCCCTGAATATTAAACAATTTCCTAGTAATGTATTTCGAGGAATAAATAGTCTCCTTGAATTAAAAACGCTCTTCTTTTAACATAAAAAAATACATTTCTTTGTTATAAAACTATCCATACATTAAACGGAATCCTGTACTTTTTGTTATTCATTTTCCAACTACACATTAAGATAAACTGAGATTTTCATATTTAAATTCAAATCAGCAAAAATATTCAAATCATTTGCGACTCACGATTCTAACATTTTAACTTTTAAATCTACTTCCGAGGTAGAAGAATCATTTGTGCCACGCCCCCTTTGACTCGACCATCCTAATGATATGGAAAAATAAATGAAAACCAAAACGAATAAGTCTTACGTTTACGCCACCTTAGAAACACGAGTCAAAAATTAAGATTTTTATTATTCCGCGTATCAAAATGTTTATTTTATTCATTTTCTCTTGGATTTAAATTTTCTGAATATGCTAAGTAAATGGTTTGCTAAGCACGGGTGCAGATGAATAAAATGTTCATCTTTTACCCATTTTTATCTGACTGGGGCACTTATGACTGATTCACATAACCACGCTTCGAGATTCTGCATGGCATTCAAATGGGTCTCTCCAACGGTAAAAGAACATCAGGCTCGACTGAGAAAATAAAACGCAAATAAATATGTAATTCTTTAATGCGTGTTTTCCCCAAGGTTTTTATATGCTCATAATCATTTCTTGGATTTTAAAGAGCTGAATATTTTTAAAATGAGACGTCTTCTTTTGGGTTTTAATGAGTGAAAATGTGATTGAATGAGCAGTGTTTGAAGTGATACTTTATCATGCATTTCAATGAGGAATTTTATTTGGATATAATTTTCCAAACATTGTTTTTATTTTCTACATTTACACCTTTTTAAACATTAACATTAGTGTTAAAAGCTGGTATTTTTATACTAATATAATAGGAAAAGAAATCATTTAAACTGTTTATAATCCATAAATTAATGGTAATTTGTTCTTTAAAATATAATTTTTTAATATGTTACTATAAATTATTTATATATAATTAAAGATGAACGTATAAGTCTTCTTTAATCTCAACAGCCCCATGGGGGCCAAGGCCATCTGCCTATTGGAGATATTTTGCCAAGACAAGAGTTTGACCGTTAAGGTTGTCAGACTTTCTCCCCAAAAGTCATATTGGTTAGGGGTCTACGGTTTAAAATGGACAAACATCCATGGAACAGCCGGTACTGAACCGGAAACCTGTAACGAGTAAACCTGTAAAAACGTCCGAGCCCTAGTCACTCGCACATCAGGCAACAGGAAAGTATAACTTCAAAAGTTAAAAAGGAAAATAAACAATTTCGGGAATAAAGTAAGTTTCCTTGAATTGGAAACATCGTTTTTTTACAAATTTAATTAAACCTTTTTTTTTCAATGCGTCATTGAATAATCTTGATGATCCTTTATTTTAAATATTCTAATGTGCAGATTGGGCAACCAGATTGTAAATAGGTTTGTTTGGGTTAATATTCTTCAAGTTTGGTTTGGTTTGTCGCTCTACGGTCATTTTTTTTAAAATTTTTGGCTAATTAGACAGGAACCTACCGTTTAACGTGGATTCCGAACCACGAACAAACATCCGTGTCACCTTCCGAATTCGAACCTAAAGTCTGTCTGAGGAACAGGTCGGAGAACTCAACAGTTTCATTTACACATTAACAAACACCCCACACATACAATTAAAGACTTAAAATATTTAACACATTTAAAGAAAGACTATTATAGATTCGTGGAAGGATTCCACTTCTAAGCCGAAAACTCGATACCCGGCTGAACGCAGGGTGCCACAAATATACTTCCTCTCCGGGTGAGGTAGGTGTAGACCAACTAATGCGCTGGTATGAGATAAATATATTTCCTCTTGGGATGAGGGACTATGAACTAAATGTTTCTTAGCGGGAGCACAGGTTGTTCTTTACTTTCTCTCGCTTGAGAGTCTGACCATTTCTCCCGAAAAACCATAGGGATGCTCTTACCAGTGTGTCGCAGGAAGCCCTGTTACATTATTTAATTACTTGTAAATATATTATATACTACCTTATTTCAATAAAAATAGAATTGTATTTCGTTATTTCTTTTACAAAAGAGACTATTAAAAATAAAATTCAGATTTTCACATGATAAACACTTCGTTGACAATAAACATTCCTTCCGAAGTTTTATAGCAAACCTATTTACAATTTTTTGTTGATCGGGAAGTAAAAAATTTTTTTAAATAATCGATAAATGTTGAACACTAATTTTGAACATTAATGCTGAGAGGTCAAACATAATTTTCAGTTGTATAATAAATATTGAATTCAAGAGCAATATTCACATTTCTAATAAGTGAATATTTGAAAAGTTAACAATTATGAATCATGGTTAACAATTTTGTTTAACAATTATGAATCATGATTATCAATTTTGTTAAAAAATTATGAATCATGTCAAAAATTCTTTAAAATAACAATATTTTGTATACAATTAATGGATAGCCGCAATAGAAAATTAATTTAATCTATATATCTGCATTTTTATACCTATTAAGAACTCTTTAAGAAGATAAATTTTATGTTAGAAAATAAAAATCAGGAAACAATTCTGCAAATAGACTTAAAAAATAATTCAAGTGCAAGAAGTTAATTTTTATGTTCTTGTGATACGATTTTAATTTTACACGTGAGTAACTTTTTCGTAATTAACTAAGTATTTAACAAGGAAAAAAACATACATTCACATTCAAGATCGGCTATCTTGAACTCCTAAACAGCTTTAAATATGAGCTTAGAAAAGGAAAGCGTTTTTTTTTTTTTTATCGGAAAATATTTATGACTATTATAATTTTTTCATTCTTTTCATTCTAAAACGCTGTTTAGTTATCGATTTCGAATGCTAGATACTTTGACTTAAGTTATTCCTGCATTAGAATAGCCAATATATTACTATTGTTGTTGTGTGTTGTGTTCTGTTAACTAATCCTCCATGTCCGAAAACGTAAGACAGACACCTCATGAGTAGACTACTACTCATGGATGGAGAGAAAGGGGGCTTCTCCTGTTCTGTTGTGGTACCCGTAGGTAGAAGTCTGACTTGGCTCCGTGTTGCTGAAGAAGAGGGCAGTGCCCTCTGGGAGGACTTTTAGGAGGAACTACCAAACATTTGCGTGTAGTATGGGAGTAAACCTTGAAAACTTCCCGGATTTTTTTTTCATCCTCATCATCAATGGCGCAACAGCCCCATAGCGGCAAAGGCCGTCTGCCTGCTAGCAGATTGGAGAGTAGAAGTTTTCTATTCACTGGGTAGAGTTGTCAACCCTACGCCCAACGCTCTACTGTCGGATGAGACCGGGACCTACGATTTAAAGTGGATTCCGAACTTTTAAAAATATATATGACATCGCCTGAACTCGAACCCGAAACCTGTGGTATCGAGTCACTCTGCCATCGGGCCCAAGGTTTTTTTAAGATAATTTGAAACTAAGTAGATGTTAAATAGTTATGTTGCGTTTTGTGACTAATCCTCAGTGTCTAGCAGCATGGGACGGACATCCTATGAGAAGTCTACTCATGGATGGAGGGAAAGAGGGCAGCTTCTTTTTTGTGATGGAGCACCCGTAGGTAAAAAGTTTGACTTGGCTCTGAGTAGCTGAATGAAGGTGAAGAATTCCGGAAGAATTTTATGGGGAACTTCCCACATTTTAGTATCGTATTTGAGGAAACCAGGAAAACTTCCACCAGGTAGTCCGACTAAGGAGGCAAGATGCTGAACTTCACAAACGCCATCGAGTCTCCTCGTTTTTGCAACAGTGTCTACAGCAATACCGCCAGTGAATTGAACCTCAGCTCCAAAGGCTCACCAGCAGCTCATGTTACTACTTAGCCACCAGTCGGGCGAATAGGCAATATGTTCAGTACAAATTGAACTTTATCTAGGCTGACCATTGAAAGGGATGCAATATTTCTCCAGCACAAATTTGAACACGATAGATTTCAAGTATGAACACTGCTATGCACGAGTGCTGGCAGCTATGTTTGGTGCTTCTGGAAGATATATATATTCTTCGCTATTCCTCTAAGAGTTAAACACAAGTACTTTCCGTGCATGGATTTTTTATGTCCCTTCCCAACAAAGACACTGGAGTTTTTGAGTGGGACTTCATTCTTGTGTTTTGAATCCTGAACTCGTTATTCAAAAACCTCAACGTTGTTCTCGTTGTTCAATACAACAACAACCTGAACAGGGCCTGAATGGTCGAGTGGCTAGCGCTCTGGTGCTCGGTACCGCATTTTTCTGGTTCGAGTCCCGGCGGTGCCATGGATGTTTGTAGTGGGTTTTCGGAAATCCATTTTAAACTATATATCCCGATCTAATATGGATGTAGAGTGTTGAGCGTAGGACTGAAAACGATACCACGTAAAAAGACTCCATTCCAATCTCCACTTTAAGCCGTAGGTCCCGGTCTCCAATGACTGTAAGAGCATTATGGAGCAAAAGTCGGACTTCTACCTACGGGTGCTCCATCTCAACAGAAGCTGCTTCCTTCCCCTTCCACCATGAGTCCATACGGGTTCGTGGCTTGGCCTAGATTAGATATCTTTCAAGTGGGATAAGCAGTAACAACAACAACAACACAATCGTCATCTCCTCGTTTTTGAAACAGTGTCTACAACAATGTTATTTATCTCATTACTTCGCCTCTATGTCGCCACAAGGATAGGGTTGCTCTCCTTGACTATAACTACGGCCTGATGACAAATTAGGATAGCGCTCTGGCCTTTGGTATCACAAGCGTCAGGTTTGAATCCTGGAGGTGGTATGGATGTTTGTTAGTGGTCCGGAATCCACGTTAGACTGTAGGTCCTGGTTTAATTAGCCTAAAGTATGCAAAAAATGACCGCAGAGCGTACAAACCAAACCTTGGCTATTGCAATAGTTCTATGCCTGTTCTTCACAACTGAAACGCTGTTGCGGGTTAGGCTTACAAAAAAGAAAAAAATTATATATTATTATAGGACTATCAAGGCGTATCAAATTACAGCAAAATCTGAAAACCTAATTGTACAATTTCAATCTGTCGACGTGAGGTGCTCTGTCCTAATTGACACCAAGTTAAATCGATTTTCAAAGTAGCAAATACAGCGTTTGCAGCTGGAGAAATACATCTTTTTTGTTGAAACCTGGCCAAATTTCAGAAGAGCATTTATTATATTTATATAAAGTTTTACATGTTATAATTTATTCTTAAAAAAATCAAGCAATTTTAATAAGATATTGATAACTCTCCCAGACTTTTAAAAATCAGATACCTATAATGCCTATTCAAACCCGATTCCTGGCTCAGTATTAACTTGGACCGCTGGTCAACATTGGGGTTGAAGTTCAATCTGTTGGCGGTTTTGTTGTAAGCACCCTTCCAAATAACGAGGAGACTTGATGGAGATATTCAACGTCTTATCTCGTGAGTCAGACTACCTGGTAAGAGTTTTTCCAGATTTTCTCTCGTGCGATACGCAAATAAGGGGTAATTCCTCCCTAAAAGTATCTTCCTTCTTCAGTGACTTGGAGCCAAGTTAGACTTTTACATACATGTACCCCATCACAACAGAAGTGCCCTCCATCCATGAACTGACTACTCATGGGGTGCCCGTCCGCGCTGTCGGATTGTTGCCCGACCCTGAAGACGAGTTACAACAAAGCAATATATCTATCCAATATCTACTTAGTTTTAATTTAACTTAAAAAACTAACTTATTTATATTTAGTTATATTTAATTATATTTAGTTATTTATATTCATTTTCGTGTTAGTTCATTTGTTTAATTTAAAATGTGCAAACATTATTACACGTTGGACTGCCTGGATGATGGCCTTGAACTCCTGACACGCTCAACCTACGATTTAAAAGAGCTTGAATCAAATCTCAGTTAATTAATTTAAACTGAAAACTTCCATGACTATTCCAATAATGGAGACGATAAATCTGTAGGCCGAAAATTCCTACTTTTGCATTTCGATGAGGTTGAGCGACAGCAAACACCTCGTGCTATATCATCTTTTGGAAGTATACACTACATCTATTTACTTATTTAAAATACATTTCGTGTAGTTAGGAAATATTCAATTGAAATATCGGCAGGGTTTGAATTTTATTTCGAGTCAAATCAGAAATCGATTTCAAATGCATTAAATTTTCATAAGTGTTTTGGCAACGAATCCAATTAATTTAGAGTCAGCTAGATTTAATCATTGAAGGAAATGTAAATTAGATATCGAATCGATATTTGACATTTATTCAACCTTTAAAAGCCATTTTGCATTTAAAATATGAAATTGCAATTTAGAAATATATTTTTTCCACCACAATTCTACTCTGTGTGTTCTTATAGAAACAGATAATTTATTTCAACTTTCAAATTTTTATAAATATTTAACCATTTAAATTTTTTCAAATTCGTTTAAAATAAATCATGTCATCTGGTGTGATATTAAAAATATTGAGTGATATCTCATTTATATTTTGCCGTCATATCCTACTACAATATTCGAGCCCGTTTATCAGTGGTAATGTAAAAAATCGCCGCTGGTGAGCATTAGGTTGAGTTCAATGCACTGACGGTGGTTGGAGACACTAGAGGATTTTTTTGCATACCGTATTTCGGACGTCCGTTAGCTTTTTCTCCTAGCGCGCATGCTCATAGGGCAACATTATTACAGATAGGCATGCGCAATTTCCTATGAGCATGCGCGCTAAGGGAGAAAAAGCTAACGGACATCCAAATACGGTATGCAAAAATCTCTACTGTTTCAAAAATAGAGGATACTCTATGTCGTTTGGGATATTCGGCATCTTCCTCGTGAGTCGGACTAACTGGTGGAAGTTTTCAGGGTTTTCCTATACGATACACAAATGTAGGATAGTTCCTTTAAAAGTTCTCCCAGAGATCTTTCCTCAGTGACCTGGAGCCAAGTTAGACTTATACCTACGGATGCTCCATCACTGCTCCTCCAGATGCTCCTCCTAGTTTTGTAATATGCTACTTAACAGGCAGTTTGGCGACCTGATGGCCGATCTGGTGCTCAGTAGCACACGTTGCGGAGTTCGAATTCCGCCGGGGCCATGGATGTTTGTAGAGGTTCGGAATCTCCTTTAAACCTAAGATACCGGTTTAATACGACTGTAGAACGTTGGGTGTAAGGCTGGCACCCCTACTCGTTAAAAAAACATCTGATGACTTGAGAATGTGCCTTGGAACACCAAGGGGATGTTGGGGTTATGAAGGATAAGAAGAATAGACAGTTTGATGTCTTAGTGGTTTTCCTCACATTTAACGCGTATAAGAAGATGCTTTCCTTGAGTGAAACAGTCTTTCTTCACAAAAAAACAAAACAAATACACTCACTTTGTACTTACATGGTTAATATGGGTTTCCACCTATACTAAAGTCTCATTAAAAATAGAACGCAAGCCAAACCGAACTCGAATCTCCTGTCGTCTCAGGCGTTTGGTCGTTTGTTGTTCTATGACGTGATATTGTAGTATCTGGCAGAAAGGCTAAATAAATTGTTATCATGGGAATATTGTATCTGCAAAAGTTTTTTATAAAGGAGAACATGTTTTTCTCTAATGTTAGATTAATATAAATAAAAAATTTTGTTACTTAATATTTAAGTATTTAATTTAAATTCAAGATTTATTTAAATATAAGATTTTTAATCAACAAGTTTATTTTTTATGTAAGAGTTTTATTGAACAAAAATATTGCCAGAATTTTTCTTCTTAAAAAATTAAATGCCAAACATACAAATGTAAAAAAAAGTACGTATATAGCTCTAGTTCATACTCTTTTTGTTCACAGAATGTAGATGATATTTACGAACAAATGGGTTAATGACCTGAAAATGGTGTCTCTTACGCAAGGATGACTTTGAGCTTAATTGCGCATCGCGTCGAAATAACTCGAATCAAAACTCAATTGCGCTTTTGAATGAATGGATGACATCCCCCAGTTGTGGCTGTTTAATTCTTAGTTGCACTCATAATCACTCGCCCGGTTAAATTATCATGCCTATGTCATGCAGGTCTTTGGTTCCATAATTAATACATCGACTGAATATACATTGACTGAGTTAATTATCTCAAATTCATTTGCAATATAGGATGAATAATTGCATTTGTTAACTCTAATCTACACAATTTTACAATTAACAGTATTTCATTTCTTTTGAAGCGTATATGGCCTTTAATATTTGATTCTCATTTTTATTTAAACTTATATGTGCTTTATAGTTTTCTTTTTGTTTTGAAGCGTGTATGTCTTTGAATATTTCCTCTGGTGCTACGTACCGCAGGTTTTCGGGTTCGAGCCCGGTGTTGCCATGGATGTTTGTAGTGATTCGGAATCCACTTTAAACTGTAGGTCCCTGTCTGGTTTGCCTAAAGCGTGCACAAGAAGACCGTAGAGCGACAAACCAAACCAAACCTTCAATATTTGTTTTTTTATTTACACTTATTTATCCTTTATTATTTTCTTTTCTTTTGAAGCGTATATGTCCTTCAGTATTTGCTTTTTTTTTTTTATTTAAACTAGTATGTCCTTTATTGTTTTCTTTTCTTTTAAAGCTTATGTGCCCTTCAATATTTGCTTTTTGTTTTACATAAACGGATATGTCCTCTATTGTTTTTCTTGTCTTTTGAAGATATAAGTACTTCAATATTTGCTTTTTTTTGTTTAAACTTATATGTCCCTTGTTGTTTTTATTTCCTTTTGAAGCTTGTAAGCATTTTCAAAGAGATTGTCCATGTTTATTATACGATTGTAAAGTTTTGGTGTAAAAATTAAGATAATTGAAATATTCCGATATACTGTAGTATAAATATATACTAATGGTTTTACTTTTATTTTTTGTTTTTAAAAATAATTTACATAAACATAACTAAATTAAAAGATCTCCCTTCTGTTGATTCAGGTTATATTAAACAACTACTACTACACCGCACCACATCTGTGCCTAGAGAGCTAAAGTTGCCCCTTCACAGTTTGGGGATGATGAGAAGAAGTCTGATTGGGTTTTGTGACACTCTATGGTCCTATGAGACCGGGGCCTATGGCTCAAGGGGATTCCTAACCACCACAAACATCCATGGCATCGTCGGTATTCGAACCCGATACCTGTCTTACCGAGTGCCAGAGCACTAGTTATTCGTTCACCAGGCCCTGTTATATTAAACTACCCTGCCTAACCAACAGGCCTGTTTAAAAAAAAAAAGGAGCCTCGATTATGTTTGGGGATGTTCAGTATCTTGCCTCGCTAGTACGACTACTTGGTGGGTGCTTTTGGGTTTTCTCCCCTACGATAGGCAAATGTGGGCTAATTCGCCCTAAAATCCCCCTGTGAAGGCAATTCCCTCGTCCTACAGCGAGTCGAAGACAAATCATATTTTTATCGTTACATGTGCTTCCACGCAACAGAAGCTGCCCCCCTTTCCCTCCATCCATGAGTAGACTACTCATGGGGTGTCCGTTCCACACTGCAGGACACTGAGTATGAATCACAACACCAACATATTGGGTGTTCTAATGCTGAAACACTTAAGTAAAAATATCTAGAAATAAATAATAGCTATACAACTGATTAGAATGAAAACAATGTGTAATTAATTATACCAATCAAAATATTTTCGATAGAAAGAACGTGTTTACTTTTCTATGCGCATATTTAAAACTATCCTGATGTTTAAGATATATTAGCCGAGCTTAAACTTGAATGTACATATTTTTTTATTTTCCTTGTTAAACGCTTAGTTAATTACGAAAAGTTAAAAAGTGTAAAATTAAAAATCGTAACACAGGAGAACATAAAAATTAACTTCTTGAACTTAAAATTATTTTTAACTTTATTTGTAGAATTGTTTCAAAATTTTTATTTTTAACGTGGAATTTAACGCCTCAAAGAGTTCTTAATAGAAAGAAAACGAAAAGCAAATATATAGATAAAATTAATTTTACCTTGTGGCTATCCATTATTTTTTTTCAAAATATTGTTATTTTAACGAATTGTTGACATGATTCATAATTGCTAACCAAGAAATTTGGAATTTACAATTCACCTTTAAAATCTTCACCTGTTATGAATATGCATATTGTTCTTGACTTTCAAAGTTTAGTATAAAATTGAAAAATATGTTGGACCTCTTAGCATTCAACTTTAGTATTCATTATATGATATTTAAAGATTATTATTATATATTTTTTACTTTCAATAATCAAGTAGTTTCTATAAATCTTCAGAAACAATGTTAGTTTTCCTCGAATAATGTGAAGACCTGAATTTTATTTTAAATAATCTTTTTCATTAAAAAAAAGGGAAATATTTCGAAGAATGTACTTATATTTATTGAAATAAGGTAGCATTTAATCTACGCACAAATAATTAACTAATTAAAATAAATGTGGCTTAAGATCAACAATAGCTCATTGAATATTCAATCAGAATTACACATAGAATCCTAAATTGTACATTGATTAATTAGAAATGCGTATCAACAATTGCGTATTGCACGTTAGATGTTAACAGAATCGCATATTGCATAATGAATGTTCAACTCAGTACTTAGCTAATATTAACATGTTGAATATATGTAATTTACGTTTATATAACTAGCTAACTAACTAACTCCGTGGCACTACAGCCCATAGGGGACCAGATTTTGAGAATCAGTTGGGTTTGTCGCTCTACGGTCATCTTGTGCACACGAGGGCTAAACAGACCGGGATCTACAGTTTAAAGTGAATTTCGGAACACTACATACATCCATGTGACCCGAAACTGGTATCGAGCGCCTGAGCGCTAGCTACTCGGCCATCAGACTCCTATATTTTTAGAAAGGAGACATTTACAAGGTAGGGTTGTCAGTCTTATTCCCAACTCTTTATGGTCATATTAGACCAGGAACTACCGTTTAAAGTGGATTCAGAATCATTATAGACATCCATACCCCGTTCAGAACTCGAACGCGAGCTGTTGCTCCGAGGGCAAGTTACTCAGCAGTCAGGTCTTTTTATGTTTAGACAAGAAGCACAAAAACATTCAAATCGTATCTTTTAATTCATTCTATCAAGCATTCCTTTAAATCTACGACATTTTGGTATGCCCGAATGTGGTGGTCTGCCTTGTCCTATAAATGTCCATCTGGTGATTTTGTTAGACATGAAAAAGTATTCAGCAGGTTTAAGGAAGTCTAGGGATATGTGAATCGTATGGGAAATCTACAGAACTCTATGTAATCTTCTAAGGAAATGGTGTCAGTTTGACGAGTTATAAATGGTAAAATAAATCGCCAAAAGTCTCCATCAAGGTAATGTTGCGATGTTATAACAATAAACAGTGTGACAAGGGATATTCTGCTGTGGTAAGAAATAACAACAGACATCATCACATCAGGAATAATCGCTGTAAGTCCATGTATAAAAAAAAAACTGAACACATGTAAAACAGATTTGAACATCTAGCCTTGGCACCTCTTCAAGTCTAGCTTTAACACTCTAGCCTATCCTACACACGAACTCAATGGTCATCTGCTTTAAGGCTGAAATTTATTTATTCCTGTAAATTGTTTGTTTTCATTTTAACTTTTGTAATTATACGTTCCAGGTGCATGATGGTCGAGTCACTACCTCTCTGGCGCATGGTGCCACAGGTTTCGGGTTTAAGTAACTGCAGTGCCATAAATGTTTGCAGTGTTTTGGAATCCACTTTAAATCTTTTCGGTCTAATATGACTGCAGGGCTGACAATACTACAATACAAAGCAAAATCTCATGTTCGGAATTTTCCAGTAGGTAGATGACCCTTGCCCACCATGGGGTTGTTGCGCCATTGAAGAAAAGATTTATACATTCCTTATTTAATTAATTAATAGCGGTTTATAGTAACATGTTTAAAAATTGTATTTTGAAGAATAAGTTAATATTAATTTATGGATTATATGCATTAAAAAATAATTTTTTTAATTCCTATTATATTAGTATAAACTTATCAGCTTTTAACAGTAATGTAAATGTTTATAAATGTATTAATTGCAGAAAAACAAGTAATATTTTTACAAAATGTATCCAAATAAAATTCCCCATTAAAATGCATGATAAATATCACTTCAAACACTGCTCATACCAATCACATTTGCCCTCATTAAAACCTAAAAGAAGACATATCGTTTTAAAATATTCAGATCTTTAAATTCCAAGAAATGATTATAAGCACATAAAAACCTTGGGGAAAACACGCATTAAAGGATTACATATTGATGCCTTTCTATTTTCTCAGTCGAGTCTGATGCTCTTTTACCTGTTGAAGAGCCCGATTTATAATGCCTTGTCAGAATCTCGAAGCGTGTTAAGTGAATCATTTCCCAGTAAGATAAAAATGTGTAAAAGATGAGCATTTTATTCATCTGCACCTCGCTTAGCGGACCATTTACTTAGCATATTTAGAAAATTTAAATCCTAAAGAGAAAATGAATAAAATAAGCATTTTGATACGTGGAATTATAAAAATCTTAAACTTTAACTAGTATTTCTAAGGTGGCGTCAAAGTAAAACTTATTCGTTTGGTTTACATTTATTTTTCCATATCATTAGGATGCCCGAGTCAGAAGGGGGCGTGGCACACATGATTCTCTACTGCGGAAGTAGATATAAAGTTAAAATGTTGGTATTGTGAGTCAGGAAATAATTTGAATATTTTTCTGATTTGAATTTAAATACGCGAATTCTCAGTTTAGCTTAATTTGTTGTCAGAAAATAAATAACAAATGATAATTGGACTAAAGATTCTAAAGCAATCTATTTTATGAATGGATAGTTTTATAATAGAAAATTGAGGCCTGAATAAGGCTCTGGCACTCGGTGCCACAGAGCGGGTTCGAATCCCCGGCAGTGCCATGGATATCTGTAGTGGTTCGGAATCCACTTTAAATATAACAGGATGGAGCGTTGTGGGGGTAATGTTGCTCCGCGTCCGTGACTTATTTTACAACCTCCTTGGTAGTGCTAAAGTAACGTCTGTGCAGCGCTAGCCTTAAGGCAACAAAGAAAAGATTCTAAGTGTTTGCCAGCTGCATTAGAACAAAAAAATAATAGAAAATTTAATATAAGGATTGAAAAAAGGATGTCTTTAATTCAAGGTATCTTATTTATTCGTCGAAAATCATTGCTAAGAAATTGCTAAAAATTACAGGAATAATTATATAATTCCTCCACTAATTTATTTGAATATTATAAGATGTATATTTTAAAATTGCAATGAAATATCGCGGTTCTATAACATAAAGTGCATTGATTAAATTTTTTCAGTGGTTATTTTCTTATTATTTCATTGATTTTTATCATTAACTTTTTCTAAATTTAATTTACAAAAAAAAAAAAAAAAAATCATTTACTTAAATTTGTAAAAAAAAATGGATGTCTTTAAATCAAGGAAACTTACTTAATCCTCGAAATTGAATTGAGTATTTGAAAGTGTTTAAAATTGAAGGAATAATTATATAATATCGAGACTAATTTATTTGATTATTATTTGTTGTATATTAAATAATTGTAATAAAATGTAGCTCTTCAACTTCAAAAAAAAAAATTTCATTGATTAAATTTTTCATCGACTATTTTTTATACTATTTATTTGATTTTTATAAAAACTTTTTAAAATTTAATCTACAAAAATACAATGGTTTAATTAAATTTGTTAAAAAACGATGTTTTTATTTTAAGGAAAATTATTTTTTCATGAAATATTTTATTTTCATTTTAACGTTTGTAATTATAGGTTCCAGGGCTTGATGGCCGAGAGACTAGCGCTTTAGTGCTCGATACTATAGGGTTCGAGTCCCAGCGGTGCCAGGGATGTTTGCAGTGGCTTGGAATCCACTTTAAACAGTAGTTCCAAGTCTAATACGACTGTAGGTCAGTAGACTGATAACAAACCCGTTAAAAGACATCTCATATTTCGAATCTGCCAGTAGGCAGAAGGCCTCGGCCCAACATGGGGCTGTTGTACCATTGGAGATGAATTATACGTACTTCATTTAATTAAATAAGAGCAATTTATAGTAACACATTAAAAATTATATTTTAAAGAACAGATTAGTATTAATTTATGGAATATATACATTTAAACAAGATTCTTTTTTTCATTTCTATTACAATAACAAAACAATCATAATCTTTTAACATAATGTTAATGTTAAAAAAAGTTTTAATTACAGAAATTTAAAGTAATATTTGGAAAAAAGTATCTGAATAAAATTCATCATTGAAATGCATGATAAAGTATCACTTCAAACACTGCTCATACCATCACATTTACGCTTATTAAAACCCAAAAGAAGACATCTCCATTTAAAATATTCAGCTCTTTAAATTCCAAGAAATGACGCCCACTAAAAACATGGGAAAATACGCATTAAAGGGTTGCATATGGATGCCCTTTTATTTACTCAGTCAAGTCTGATGCTCTTTTACCGTTGGAGAGCCCATTTTGAATGCTTTGCAGATTCTCGAAGCGTGGCTATGTGAATCATTTCCCCAGTAAGATAAAAATAGGTAAAAGATGAACATTTTATTCATCTCCACCCTGATAAGCGAACCATTTACTTAGCATATTCAAGAAATTTAAATTCTGAGAGAAAATGAATAAAATAAACATTTTGATACGCGGAGTAATAAAAATCTTAATTTTCGACTAGTGTTTCTAAGTCAGCGTAAACGTAAGACTTATTTGTTTGGATTCATTTATTTTCCATATCATTAGGATGCGCCAGTCAAAAGGGGGCGTGGCACACATGATTCTTCTACCGCGGAAGTAGATTTAAAGTTAAAATGTTGGTATTGTGATTAGGAAATAATTTGAATATTTTTCTAATCTGAATTTAAATACGCTAGTCTCGGTTTAGCTTAATTTGTTGTTTGGAAAATGAATAAAAATGTAAATGATTGAATTTGATATATACGGATGGTTTTATAACAAATAAATTTATTTTTTTTTTTATTTTATGAAAAACCTTTTTACAATAAAGTGAAGGTATCTTCCAAACATATTAAAATTGAAAAGTATTGCACTTATTTTAAGTGGGTTATATATTTAGGTAATTTATTTATACCTAGAATTTCTTTATTTTCAATATAACTTTTTGTAATTTAATTTTTGGCCTGACATCCATGCCACGGCCATACATCATAACAAACATCCATTACACGGCCAGGTTTCGAACCTGAAGCATGAGGTACCAAAGGCAAGATAGCTAGTCAATTGGCCATGAAGCCGCTGATCCACCAGGGCGCTGTTGAGCAATTGAAGAAGAACTATACGTTTCTACTTTAATTAAATAAAATCAATTTATAGTAACATGTTAAAAAAGTATAATTTAAAGTACAAATTAATATTAATTTATTTATTATATGCGTTTGAAAAAAAAAATTCATTTTTCCATTCTTGTTATATTTGTATAAAATTATCAGCTTTTAACACTAATATTAATGTTTAAAAGGCATTAATTGCAGAAAATTAAAATAACATTTGAACAAAATGTATCTAAATAAAATTTTCCATTAAGATACATGATAAATTATCATTTTAAAAACTGCTCATCCAATCACATTTGCGCCGATTACAACCCAAAAAGAAGGCGTCTCATTTTTAAAAATATTCATCTCTTTTAAATTCCGAGAAATGATTATGAGCACATAAAAACCTTGGGGAAAACACGCATTAAAGGATTACATATTTTATAACTTTTTATTTTCTCAGTCGAATATTTAATGCTCTTTTACCGTCGGAGAGCCTAAATTTTAATGCTTTGCAGAATCTCGAAGCGTGGTTGAGTGAATCATTTCTCCAGCTAAATAAAAATAGGTAAAAAGATGAGCATTTTATTCATTTCTACACTGCTTAGCGGACCATTTACTTAGCATATTCAGAAAATTTAAATTTGGAGATAAAATGAATAAAATAAACATTTTGATACGCGGAATAATAAAAATCTAAATTTTCGACGAGTGTTTCTAAGTTAGCGTAAACGTAAGACTTATTCGTTTGGATTCATTTATTTTCCATATCATTAGGATGCGCGTGTCAAAAGGGGGCGTGGCACAAATGATTCTTCTACGGCGGAAGTAGATTTAAAGTTAAAATGTTGGTATTGTGGTTAGGAAATTATTTGAATATTTTTCTGATCTGAATTTAAATGCTCAAGTCTCGGTTTAGCTTAATTTGTTGTTTGGAAAATGAATAAAAATGCAAAAGATTTCGTTTGATGTATGGATGGTTTTATAACAAAGAATCTTAAGTGTTTTATTTCATAAAACATCAAGTACAAATGATATATATGCATATACATATTTCTTCTATAATTGTTGTTCTAACTTAATTTGTTGCTAGGAAAATAAATAACATTTAATAAATGTAATGGATTCCATTTGATGTTTGGATAATTTTATAACAAATAAACTTATTTTTTATATGAAATTCTTTGGTAATAAAGCGAAGGAATCTTCCAAAGATTAAACTTCAAAAGTATCAAGATGTTTATATATATGTGCCTCAATATATTTTGATGTCTATTTATCTATGCATCTAGATTTTTATGCATCTATATATCTAGAATTATATTTATCTTTGTTTCTAAGTTTCCATATATCTATGCATTTAGATTATGTATCTATATATCGGGATACTTGTTCATGCAACTATTTTTTATACAGCGATGTATCTAGATGACTATTTATCGCTGTATGATGTCTAATAGCCATTTTGTACTCTCAAATATAATATATTTATAATTGTATTCTTTGTTTTAATGAACAGATTCCTTAGATTTATATTAGTTATTTTTTTCATTGGTTTTTCGTATTAACTATATTTTGGAACCCCCAATTTAAATGTAAATAACATTTCAGAAGAACTATGCAAGTTTAACAAATGGCCCTTTTTAATGAACTAATAAAACGTAGTTAACGGATTCAAGTTCTTTAATTTCTAAAATATGATATATATTTTATAACCGAATTTTTTTCTTTTACTCTACAGATTCTTTAGATTTGTATTCAATATATATTTCCTTCGATTTTCTTAACTATGTTTAAGAAGACACATAATTTAATTTTGAAAAATTTAAAATAAAAATAATTTGTTCAGAAAAAGCAATATAAGTTCAGACAATTGTCTTTTTTAATGAACTAATAAAAGCTAGCTAATGGATTCAATTTCTCGAATATGATATATTTTTATAACAGTATTCTTTTTATTTTAGTCTACATACTCCTTAGATTTATATTCCATTTATTTTTCCTTTGAATGTCCTATTAACTATATTTTAGAACACGCAATTTAAAATATAAATAATAAGTTCAGAAGAGGCAAATATAAGTTCAACAAATGGCCCTTTTTAATGATCTAATAAAACGTAGTTAATGGATTCAATTAATTCAAAAATTGTCATAAATTGTTTTTCAATATCTTGCAAACTTAATGCAAAGTAAATTAAAGCAATTATTTTGGGAAAAACTAACGATTTATTTGAAAAATTAAAAAAAAATATGGCGCTAAAAGATATTTAAACTTATAATTTTAAATTAGGGGATATTTATAAGATTTATTGAAATCTATAGGGCAGTTTTTCCAAGATTATTTCAGCCGTGCATTAAATAAAGGATTAATTATTTTCTTCCGTCACTTGCTACCGAAATTTGCATTTCTTATTAATAAGTGATATTAAATTATGGAGGAAAGAAAATTAAACTCTTGCAAAGATTAATGTTTGTTTTGGTTGTTAGTAGGAAAAATTTTAAAGATTATACACCTTATTCTCTTTCTAAAAGGTATGTTTTAACATAATTTATTTCCACCATTTTTCTTCCAGTATTCTACTTGTTAAGCGATATTTCTCTGACAAAAATAATTTCATATGAATAATTTATATGTTTTTCAAAGCTAAAAAAGGGGAAAAAAATCACAGAATATAAATGAACAAAGTCATTAGATGTAACATAGTTTAATCCGTTTTTCCTGAAGAATTTATTTTCTTAGTTTCTTTATAAAAGTGAGTAATTATCAAAAAAAGGAATAAATTATTCAGTTTTACTCTTACAGATTAGAGCGCATTCAATATTAAAAATAGGACGAATTCTAATTAAAATGATTGTGTGTTTGTAGATTTTAATGGCGCATTTATTAAAGTAGTTTTTTTTCTCACAAGAAGAGTTGTGACATGTCAATCTCAGAATGTATATTATTTAAACAACTCGTCACTCAAATTTGACAGCCTGCAAGCAGTATTGGGGGTAGTTGTATTACATGTTATTAGTGTTTTATACTAATGAGAACAAGCTTTCACTCAAATCTTATAGAAGATATTCGGTATCATAGATAATGAGACTCAGGAAATTAGCGAATGCATGTGCGACCTTCACAGGTCGAAGCTACTCTACAGATTGAATATGAACTATACCATGAGTTGTTCCATCTATTTGGTGATAGACCACGAGCTGAGAAATGTCTACTCCAATGAGAATTGATGGAAGCTGACGCCTCCTTTTGAAGGATTGCCTTAAAAGGTTTTTTTTTTTTTGGTGAAGAAAAGATAGTTCTGCTATGAGTCGACTAGAAGTGTTGTTTTTCTTGTTTGCTCTGAAGTGACTGAATAAGCCGAAGTTTTCCACCTGTTCACTAAGTGATCTCCTTGTGGGTTTGTGTGTATAGCCCTGTAATAATTAAATCTGTCGCAGACCAGGCATACAGATTTGACGTAGCCTAGAGAACTCTGAAAAATCTCCGACCTTGGAGTGAGCTGTACTTGTAATTTAATCGTGCACTTGTCATCAAATTATATCTATGGATTATTATAGTAAGATAATGAAAAAATAGAGTACATTATTTGTATATATATATATATACGTAGTGCTTGAAAATAAGAATATTTTTTTCATGAACCCGAAATGACCTACATCTTGAAGCCGCTATAGATCTAATATAGGCTGAGGCGTTACTATTAGTGATAATAGAAAGTCTTTCTCAAAAAAAAGGAAGGAATATTGTTTAGTCCATAATGTTTTTAAAGCATTTCCACCTAAACTTTAAAACTTTTATATGAAATCATTTATCATATAAACGGAAAGTTCAATGCATAAATTCGAGTGTGAGTTATTATTAATAAACTCGTATTCACTCGTACAGACCAGAATTTAATCACTGTTAAAAAATAAGGCGAATTCTAATTAATAGGAATATTTGATGGAAGTTTTTGAATGCCCAATTAATTAGGGATACTGGAATGTCATTCTTAAAAAAAGGAAGCAATATTGTTTAATCTATAAATTTTTAAAACATTTACATCTAAACTTTAAAACAATTATATAAAATCTTGTATCCTGTAAATGAAAAATTCAATTCATAAATTCAAGCGGGAGTTATTATCATTAAAATTCGTATTCACTCGTACAGACCAGAAAGCATTCAATGCTAAAAATAAGGCGAATTTTAATTAAAAAGTATACTTGATTGAATGTTTATGAATGTCCAATTAATTAGGGATACTGGAATGTCATTCTTAAAAAAAAGCAATATTGTTAAATCTATAAATTTGTAAAACATTTCATTTCCATCTAAACTTTAAAACAATTATATAAAATCTTGTATCCTGTAAATTGAAAATTCATTTCATAAATTCAAGCGTGAGTTATTATCATTAAAATTCGTATTCACTCGTACAGACCAGAAAGCATTCAATGCTAAAAATAAGGCAAATTTTAATTAAAAAGTATACTTGATTGAATGTTTATGAATGTCCAATTAATTAGGGATACTGGAATGTCTTTCTTAAAAAAAAAAAAGGAAGCAATATTGCTTAATCTATAAATTTTTAAAACATTTCCATCTAATCTTTAAAACAATTGTGCTTATTCCGGGTATGGGCACGATAAATCTATAGCCTAAAATGTCTTTTCATGGGAGGGCAAAATAGATTACGGATCTTAACGGTTAGAAAAGAACAAGGAATTCAAGATTTGTTTTGGTTTTTTATTGACCACTCAATTTCCAAATTGTGGTTACTTGGTGTGGGTACAATGTAGTAAACCCCCTTTCTCAATGCACCCTATTTAATGCTGAATCTACTACATATTTATTATTATAGTGAAGAATTGTCTTGTAAAATTTTATATAATTATTGTATAATTCATATGTTAGGCTATATTCTATGTGCGTCCCGTGGAGGGGGTGTTTGTTGGTCTCCAGCCCTGACCGGATGGAAATCTGATATGTTCAACGGAATGGCCCGTTTCCGGTGGGTGCAGGTCATTTGCCGCAGCTAGGGGTGAAAGGGGGCCTGAATGGCCGAGTCTCTAGCGCTCTGGCCCTCGGTACCAAAGGTTTCGGGTTCGAGTTCCGGCGGTGCTATGGATATTTGTAGTGGTTAGGAATCCACTTTAAGCCGTAGATCCCGTTCTCCTATGACTGTAAGAGCGTCACGTAGCCAAAGTCAGACTTCTACCTACGGGTGCTCCATCAGAACAGAAGCTGCACCCCTCCTTCCTCCTTCCGTGAGGGCACGACAACAACAACAAGGGTGAAAGGGATGTCTTTGGGAAGTGTTTTAATTTGCAGGGGCCATACGAAACTTCGTGCCGGATGGTCAAGAGCAACAATTTACCTAGACTTTTAAGACTCTTGTTATATAAGTTTGGTTATTAATGGTTGGGGTGAGGTGGAGAGCGGTTATGGATTCTGACGTGGTGTCGGTAACAGTCCCTCCCCCCGGTAAAATTGACCTATAAAACGAGATGTGTGAGCCATCAAAAAGTGAGAATGAAAGAGGAATCCAGAGAGAGAGAGAGAGAGAGAGAGAGAGAGACAACAAAATGGAGGAAAGACCGAAGATGGCGGACGACGGAAGGAACTGAGCTGCCTCATTCCCCGTGATGAAGTGCTGGGGGGCCCAGGTGAAGAGAGATAGCCTGACGCGGTCTCAGAGTGTCAGAACCCAAAACAAGAGACTTCTTGCCCGACACAAGAGACCCATGAGAGGTTGGCCCCTGATACCACAACTTTGAACAGTGGTACAGTGGTACGAGAATTCATTCGTCATGATGCCTTCGTGCCCGACTCTCGGCTTCAACGAGTTAGTGGAAGCTCCCTGGCTAAAGCGTCATTTGAAAAGGAAGTTGCCCATCCATGAGTCACGATGGGCATTTTTCCCTTGCTGCCCGATTGAAATCATCAAGCGATGTAAGTGTCTCGAACCTTATTAATACTCAAATTTTATATTGCAAGGGGAAAAAATTTATTCCTTCCCAGCAGTTGTGGCAAGTAACGAGCTGTAGGAACTATCACCTTATTATTTTATTAGTAAATATTATTTTGGTATTGCGGAACATGTATAATTTATATTTTTTTTCATTAACGCATTATCGGAATTTCACTTTTGCTTAGATGTTGTTGTTCTTATCGTGTCCATGGATTTAAAATATTATTATTAAATTAGTTCAAGTCAAAAGTCTTCACGATAGCGTCCCGATAGCAACGGCGCCGCCTCACTATACAGGACTTCTCTTAAGTTGGCCTCGATTGACACCCTACCCAATTGCAAAACATGGGGTGCTGGGTGAGTGCTGGGCACTCTAGAATGTGCTTAGGTGTTATGAAAGCGTTGGGGCAATTTCTACAGGGGATGTATTCCCTGATCTTGTCTGGGCGAATCTTCATCCCTCTGTAACGATTAGTTCTGAGTCTGCTAATAACTGATGTCAACTTCCTAGGGCAGTTGAAGTCCGTGATGATAATGGCTTCTTAAAGTTATGAGGAATGAGTCGGCTTTTTGGCAACTGCGTTAGCATCTGCAAGTGTGATGGTAGTCCTGGGTTGATCATCGGAATATCACAATCTATGGAAAAAAGGTGGCCGATAATTGTGTTATTTATCTCAAACTTAAATTTGTAAGTATTAATAAATACATTTCTGTCAATATTTAAAATCATCAAATAAGTTTGTGAATTATTAACTAAAAACCATTTTACCTAGCCATTTTTTTTAACCTAACTACCATTTTACTAAAAAGTTTTAAAAATATTTTGAACTTTAATGTATAAAATATTTCGGTATTATTTTCCTTTGTCCATCGCTATGCAAATATATCTGTACATAGGAAACTTTTTAAAAATCAAATTTTAAGTCAAATTTACTCGAGAATTTCGTACTCCCAGTCAAACAATGAACTCTATTTTAAAAACAATGACGTTCGGCGTTCGGTACGACATATTTAGGGTTCGAGTACCGGAGGTGCTATGGATGTTTGTGGTGGTTCGGAATCCACTTTAAGCCGTAGGTCCCCGTCTCATATGACTGTAGAGCGTCACAAAGGCAAGTCAGACCTCTCACTCACATCATTTCCAGACTGTATAGGGCTACTCAGGCACAGTGATATGGTGTGGTGAAGTAGTAGAAGTAGTAGTATTTATACTACTCCCTCCTTCCATGAATGATATGATAACAACAACTAATTTTCAATCATGTTAGAAAATACTAAAATTTCTCTTTAAAAATAAAGACAACAGAATTCATTATGAATTAATATATGAAATAATTAACGCAATAATTTGAGGTTTGCACACGATAACGATAATCATCACCGCTTTAATGAACGCAACTAATTAAAATGCTGAAGCGACATTTTCTTACAAATGAACCAACAAATCGCATTTTGTCTGTAAATACCGAAAAGGAAACACACCAGAAATTCAATACAGCATTATTTAAAACACCAACCTGACTTTATGAAGCACTAATTAATCTACAATTGCATTTTGCTACAGGAAATAATTGGAGATTACAGAAACGACCCCTATGAAAACAAATGACGACAAAATTTCCCTTCCAAGAATAAGAAATCAACGTTGACTTCCGACGACAACAATTAGCGTTCAATTATTAGGGGTAATGTTTCCTCCTAGACAGTAAACATGACTAATTAAAACAAAACCGGGGATTAGATTACCTTTTGTGAGATCGAATTGTTTGCCTTCCTTTACTTAATTGGAAACAGATCCTGCTTTAGGTATTAATATTTGTTTTTCTAATCTAAATGTATTGATTTAAGTGTGTTACTGTATATTTGTTTACTATCGGCAAGGATATTAAAGAGGTGTTTTTTGGATGTATTATTTGAGATGCTATCGTAAAACTGATTTGTTTACGACTTTATTTATGTTCGACATTATTTTTGTAATTTTTATTATTGTATTGGGGGCCTGATGGGCTAGTGACTATCGCTTTGGCGCTCGGCGCTTCAGGTTTCGGATTCGATTCCTACTGAATCTGGTGTCATACTGGTGCCATGGATACTTGTAGTGCTTCACTTTATACCGCAGGTCCTGGTATACTGTGACTAGGCACTTCGTCTTTTGATAAAGTGTCTACAACAAAGCCACTAACGTATTGAACCTCAGGTCTAATGCTCAGAAGTGGCGCAAGTTGTCACTGAGTCACAAGCTGGACAAATAACTTAATATTGGTTATTGCAAACAATAACCGATTTCACTTGTCAATCACACCCGATTTGGGCCTCAGTGGCAACGTGCGATGCTGATGAGCATTAGACCTGAGGGTTCAATACGTTAGCGGCTTTGTTGTAGATACTTTTTCAAAAAACGAGGACAATCGATGGATTTGTGATGTTCAGCATTTTGCCTCGTGAGTTGGAATACCTGGTGCGAATTTTCGGGGTTTCCGCCCATACCATAAGCACATAAGGGGCAGTTTCACCTAAAAAAGACCTCCCTGAAGGCACTGATCTCCTTTTTCAGCGACAAGGAGTAGAAGTCTGACTTCTACCTACAAGCGATTTATGAAAACAGAAGCTGCACCCCTCTTCCCTGCTTTCATAACGGCAACAGCAACAACTTTTCAATCGTCTTAGAAAATACTAAAATTTCACTTTAAAAAAGCAACAGAATTCATTGCAAATTAATATATGAAATAATTAACCCCATAATTAGCGGTTTGCACGCGAGAATCATATCTAAACCGCTTTAGTGAAAGCAATTAATTAAAATGCTAAAAAGACATTTTCTTACAAATGAACCAACAAATCGCATTTTGTCAGTAAATACCGAAAAAGGAAACACACCTGAAATTCAATACACCATTCTTTAAAACACCAACTTGACTTTATGAAGCACTCATTAATCTACAATCACGTTCCTCTACAGTTAATAATTGGAAATTGCAAGAACGACCCAATGAAAACAAATGAAAATTCTTCCTTCCAAGAATAAAAAAATTAACGTTGACCTCAGAAGACAAAAATTAGCGCACAATTAGACGGGCTAATGTTTCCTCATAATCAGTAAACATGACTAATTAAAACCAAAACGGGGATTAGATTACCTTTTGTGAGATCGAATTGTTTGCCTTCCTTTACTTAATTGGAAACAGATTCTGCTTTAGGCATTCAGATTTGTTTTTCTAATATAAAAGTATTGATTTAAGTGTGTTACTGTATATTTGTTTACTATCAGATTGTATATTAAAGAGGTTTTTTTTCGGGGATTATTTGAGATGTTATCGTAAAACTGCTTTTATTTGAAGACTTTATTTATGTTCGACATTATTTATGCAATTTTATTGTTGTTTTGGAGCCTTATAGCCGAATAACTAGCTTTCTGGCGTTCGGTGCCGCAGTTTTCGGGTTTGAGTCCTGGTGGTGCCATGAATGTTTGCAGTAGTTCGGAATCCGCCTTAAATCACAGGTCCCGGTCTAACATGACTGTAAAAGCGTTGGGCATAGGGTTGACAACACTACCTCTCTAAAAGAAAACGTCTCATATATCAAAATCTGCCAGTATGCACTGAACGAGAGTTGCCAACAAATTAATAAATGGTTATTACAAACAATAACCAATTTCACTCTTAAAACAAACCTGATTCGTGTCCAGTGGCAAAGTGCTCCGCTGGTGGGCATTACTACTACTACTACTACTGCATCACACCACATCACTGTGCCTAGAGCTGAATTGCCCCTATAATGGCGGCTTTGCTGTGAACAATGTTTTTTCAAAACACGGGGAGATTCGATGGCGTTTGTGATGTTCAGCATCTTGCCTCATGAGTCGGACAACTTGGTGGGAGTTTTCAGGGTTTTCCCCACACTATACAGAAATGGGAGTAGCTCCTCCTAAAACTCATCTCGGAAGACACTGCCCTCCTTCTTCAGCGACAAGGAGCAGAAGTCAGACTTCTACCTACTCTTACTGCATCACAACAATATCTGCTCCTCTCTTCCCTTCTTCCATGAAGAACACGGAAACAACAACTTTTCAATCGTCTTTTGAAAATACTAAAATTTCACTTTAAAAAAAAAAAGACAACAAAATTCATTACAAATTAATAGACGAAATAATTAACCCCATAATTAGCGGTTTGCACACGATAATGAAAATTCTATGCAAACCCTCTTTAGTGAAAGCAACTAATTAAAATGCTAAAACGACAAATTCTTACAAATGAACCAACAAATCGAATTTTGACGGTAAATATAGTACCAAAAAAGGAAAACACACCTGAAATTCAATATAGCGTTCTTTTAAAAACACCAACCAGACTTTATGAAGCACTCATTAATCTGCAATCACGTTCCTCAACAGGTAATAATTAGAAACTGCAGAAACGACTAAATGAAAAGAAATGAAAATATTCCCTTCCAAGAATAAGAAATTGAAGTTGACTTGAGAAGACAAAAATTAGCGCCCAATTAGACGTAGTAATGTTTCCTCCTAGACAGTAAACATGACTAATTAAAACTGAAACAGGGATTAGATTATCTTTTGTGCGATCGAATTGTTTGACGTTTTTGACTCAATTAAAGCAGGATTCTGCTTTAGGCATCAATATTTGTTTTTCTTATATAAAAGTATTGATTTAAGTGTGGTACTGTATATTTTTGTTTACTATGAGGACTGATATTAAAGAGGTTTTTTTTTTCGAATGATTACTGGAGATGTTAATGAAAATCTACTTTTTAAGCTGGGAGACTTTATTTATGTTCGGTATTATTCATGTAATTTTTTATTATAGTTTTGAGGCCTTATGGACGAATAACTAGCCTTCTGGCGCTCGGTGCCACAGGTTTCGTGTTTGAGTCCTGGTGGTGCCGTGAATGTTTGTAGTAGTTCGGTATCCACTTTAAATCGCAGGTCCCGGTCTAACATGACTGTAAAAGCGTTGGGCTTAGGGTTGAAAACACTACCTCTCTAAAAGAAAACGTCTCATATTTTGAAATCTGCCAGTAGGCACTGAGCGATGAGTTGGGCAACAAATTTTTAAATGGTTATTATAAACAATAGCCAACTTCACTCTTAAAACAAACCTGATTCGTGTCCAAAAGGCAACGTGTTCTGCTGGTGAGCATTAGTGCTACTACTACTACACCACACCACATCATTTTGTCTAGAACTGAATTGCCCCTATACAGTGTGCGAACATTAAGACTCAAGGAGGATGATTCGACTAGCGGCTTTGCTATAATCACTGTTTCAAAACACTACTAGACTCGATGGCGTTTGTGATGTTCAACCTCTTGCCTCATTAGTCGGAATACTTGGTGTGAGTTTTCACAGTGTTCTCCCCACACTATTCATAAATGGGGTTAGTCCTCCTAAAACTCATGAAGACATTGCCTCCTTCTTCAGGAACAAGGAGCAGAATCCAGACATCTACCTACGCTTATTGCATCACAACAGTATCTGCTCCTCTCTTCCCTCCTACCATGAGGAATACGACAACAACATCTCTTCAATCGTCTTAGAGAATACTAAAATTTTTAAAAATAAATTCATTTGTAAATTAATATATGAAATAATTAAAGAAATAATTAGCTGTTTGCATGCGATAACAATAATCATCACCGCTTTAGTGAAAGCAGCTAATTAAAATGTTAAAACGACCTTGTCTTACGAATGAACCAACAAATCGAATTTTTGTTTGTAAATACCGAAAAGGAAACACACCTGAAATTCAATACAGCGTTCTTAAAAACACCAACCTGACTTTATAAAGCACTCATTAATCTGCAATCGCATTTCTATACAGGTAATAATTAGAAACTGCAGAAACGACCCAATGAAAACAAATGACAGTTTTCCCTTCCAAGAATAAGAAATCACCGTTTGTTACAGAAGACAAAAATTAGCGCACAATTATCAGGGGTAATTTTTTTTCTCTTAGACAGTAAACATTACTCATTAAAACCGAAACAGGGTATTGAATCTCTTTTGTAAGATCGACTTGTTTGCCTTTCTTGACTCAATTGAAAAAGGATTCTGCTTTAGGCATTCAGCATTTGCTTTTCTACTCTAAAAAGCGTTCATTTAAGTGTGTTATTATATATTTGTTTACTGTCAGATTGCATATTAAAGAGGTTTTTTTGTTGGATTATTTGAGATGTTATCGCAAAACTGCCGTTTTTAAGACTTTATTTATGTTCGACATTATTTTTGTAATTTTTATTATTGTTTTGGCGCCTGATGGCATAATGACTAGCGCTTTTGGCGATCGGTGCTTCAGGTTTCATTCAAGTCCCTACTGAAGCTGGTGTCACTGGTGCCATGGATACTTGTAGTGCTTCACTTTATACAGGACTCCTCTTTTTTTCGTCTACAACAAAGCCGCTAACGTATTGAACCTCTGCCCTAATGCTCAGAAGTGGCGCAAGTTGCCACTGTATCACAAGCTGGACAAATAACTTAATATTGTTATTACAAACAATAGCCAATTTCACTTGTCAATCGCGCCGAATTCGTGCCTCAGTGACAACGTGCGCTGCTGGTGAGCATTAGAGCTGAGGTTCAGTACGTTAGCGGCTTTGTTGTAGACACTTTTTCAAAAACGAGGAGACTCGATGGCGTTTGTGATGTTCAGCATCTTGTCTCGTTTGCCGGAATACCTGGTGCGAATTTTCCGGGTTTTCGCCCATGCGGTAAGCAAATAAGGGAAAGTTACCGCTAAAAGTCCTCCCTGAAGGCGCTGGTCTCCTTTTTAGCGACAAGGAGCAGAAGTCAGTCTTCTACCTACAGGTGGTCCATGAAAACAGAAGCTGCCCCCTTTTCCCTGCTAGCCTCCATGAGGGATATGACGACAACAACAACTTTGCAATCGTCTTAGTGCAAATACTAAAATTTCACTTTTAAAAAAAGGTACCTGAATTTATTGCAAATTAATATATGAAATAATTAACGCAACAATTAGCTGTTTGCATACTAGAATCATAAACAAACAGCTTTAGTGAAAGAAACTAATTAAAATGCTAAAACGACATTTTCTTACAAATGAACCAACAAATCGCATTTTGACGGTAAATAGCGAAAAAGAAGCACGCACACTGTAATTCAATACAGCGTTCTTTAAAACACCAACCTGATTTATAAAGCACTCAGTAATCTGCAATCGCATTTCTAGTTAATTTCTAGGTAAATTAGAGTATTTCTAGGTAATAATTGAAAACTACAGAAACGACCCAAGGAAAGCAAATGAAAATTTCCCTTCCAAAGAATAAAGAAATCACCGCAGGGCTTGAAGCTGAAGGCAAAAATTAGCGTACAATTAGACGCGCGAATGTTTCCTCCCGGTCAGTAAACATGACTCATTAAAACAGAAACGAGTTAGAGTATCTTTTGGAATAGTGATTGTTGCCTTTCTTGACTCTATTGAAATAGGATTCTGCTTTTGTTTTCTAGAAGTATTGATTTAAGTGTATTTACTGTATATTTGTTTACTATCAGGGCGGATATTAAATACAGGTTATTTTTGTTGATTATTTGAGATGTTATCGTAAAACTGCTTTATTTGAAGACTTTATTTATGTTAGGTATTATTTTTCAATTCCTTCTATTTGCTCACACTCTCCCTATAAATATCTTGTTCAAATTTTCAATCTTTCATGAAATACTTTTTATTCATCCACTCAAGTTCAAATACAATTTTTTGAACTTTAGTGGATGACACTGCATGTTAATGCAGTTTTTCAAATATTAATTAATTCATTAAATTTAATTAATTAATTTTAGTTTTTTAGACTTGGGCTGCATAGATCTGGCTCAAGAGATTTTGGCGCCAGATAAACTTTAAAAAAATGAATGGAAATTATTTATTAAGGACTTTTTCTGCAATAGAGTGAAAAAAAGTCGGAATTGACTTAAATTTTTGTTATATATTTCTTGTTTCGGTATTGTTTTCTGATTTTTGAGTGATTAGCGCTTTGGTGCTCGGTACCGCAAGATTCGGGATCGAGTCTCGGTGGTACCATGGATGTTTGCATTGGTTCACAATCCACTTTAAACCCCCGATCTCATATGGTTGTAGAGAATTGAGAGTAGGGCTGACATATATCACGTTAAAGAAAACATCTTTCGTCTCGAAATCTGGCAGTAGGCAGATGGCCCTGGTCCACCATGGGGTTGTTCCGTCAATGATGATAATTATTTTTTGTAATTTTAATTATTGTTTTGGGGTCTGAATAGCCGAGTATCTAGAGCTCTGGCGTTCGGTGCCACAGGTTCCGCTTTCGTGTCCCGGCGGTGCCATGTATGTTTATAGTGGTTCGGAATCCACTTTAAACCGGAGGTCGTAGTAAGAGAGAAGAGGTTATATCACATCTGATGGTTATGGTAAATTAGATCTGGTGAAAGAGGATATTATGGTAATGCATCCCATTCAAGAGTTTTTAAAATATTTATTGCAATCAACTGGCACAGATAAATGAAAAAAAAAATAATTTCTATTATTTGCAAAAATAAATAGAGACACTGTATCATTAGTCTGTATAGTGTCACTATAAGGTTTTCAATCAAACATTTTATCTCAGACTCAATCCATCAGATTTTTACACCCATACTGGAGGCACTTAGTTTTTGCCATTAAATTGACCTATTGTTTCTGCACGTAATTAATTAAAAATTAATATTAACGAAATCAGAACAAAAAATAATAAAGTTTTATTGTTTTGCATAAAATGATTTTGTAAGTTTTTATAAATTGATGTCAAGCGTGAAGAGTATACCGGTATTAAGATAAAAAAATATTTTAAGCATTATCTTCCATATCCATCCTTTTTATTTCAATCCCTTCTATTAGCTCACACTCTCCCTATATATATATCTTGTTTAAATTTTCAATCGTTCACAAAAATACTTTTATTCATCCACTCATTTCAACTTGTAGTGGATGACAATTTTGATGTTAATACAGTTTTTCAAATATTAATTCATTCATTAAATTTAATTAATTAATTTTAGGTTTTTTAGATTTAAGTTGCATGTATCTACCTGATAGATGGCGCCAGATAAACAAAAAAAATGATTGAAAATTATTTATAAAGGGACTTTCTGCAATAGAGTGAAAAAAAGTAGAAATTGACTGAATTGATTGATTTTTTTTTATTACTTGTTAAGCAAATACTTAATAAAAATGCATAAAAATTAATTTTTTTATTTTCTGGTGAAGAATAAAAATATTTACAGTGTTGATTTACAACCTATTTAACGTGCATTAGCTTTTTTTCGTAGCAAACCAGCTGCCATAAACCCTCATTGGGTATATTGCTTAAAAGCATGAGAAAAATATATAATCGAGGGAAAGTATACATTCCAATGTCTGCAAGTTTGGAGTCAATACAATAAAAAAAAGAATAAAAAAAAAAATTAAGTAATGCAATGTTTAGTTTAATGGTTGGTGATTTTCAAAAGAAATAAGCTATGTCACTTGAAAAACCAAAAAGAAATTATTATAAGGAAAGGAATTCTTATAATTTTTTTTGAATTTAAAATTTCAATGTATCATTTCATGGTGATTTGCAACAATTTTGAAAAAAAAAATAAATTCTGTAATTTTTATCCTTTTTTTTTTTCTTTTGAATTTCAAAATTCATATTAATTTATTTTATTGTGTTAAATACAATTTTATTTAAATTTTTTCACGTTTATTTGTACATATGTTGGCCTCAGGTACCAATTAAGCTATCCCTGAACTACCCATTAATGGCTGATTGCCCACTGGCCACCGATAGGTGAATGCACACTGACCATCTCTTTGGATGATTCCACACTGTCACAGATGGATGACTACATACCCTACCACCTGCACCAGGTGATTCCAAAAGAATCACCGATTTCAACCATCGCAGATTAAAGGGACTACACTCCATGTCTATAAGTTAAGAATATTGAAGTTCAGGCAAAGAAAAGAGACAGAAGCAAAAACAAATTTGACTTATTTGTAAAGTCTATTTATTAAACAAAGGTAAAGAGCAAAAAAGATGCTATATTAAGACATAATTAATAAATTATGATTTTTCCTGGAGCAAATTCTCAAAAAGAACATATTCAAAAAAAAAAGTATAACATGGTTAGTATGATATTAATTTGGTATGTTCCTGATGATGGCCAGTACAGGCCTTACAACGCCTAGGCATGTTGAGTATCAAATTATCAATTGATCTTTGGGGAATATTACATCTGCTCATCGGGCAAGCGTAATGCTCCCAGTTCCAAGCGACAGGTGGGAGGGGGTTGCCGTCGGCGCATATCCCACATACCTATTAATCAAGTCCGGTGAGTATGTCAGCACAATCCATGCGTATATCCTCCACTAGCGTGCACTCGTCTACGAATGCGCTTGCAATGGTGAGACGGGTTGCTGTCATCCATAAACAGAAATTCAGCACCCATGGCGCCCCGAAACGAAACGTGCATGTTGCTCCAGAATGACATCCCTGATAGATGTGTCCACCGTCATCGTTACCCTCTCGAACATGCAGGCCAGCCCTGGATCCAAGAATAATTCCTCTCCCCAAACGAGCCATCGTGCACCACCGTAACGGTGTCGTTCACCGGTGTTCTCTTGGTGGCACGGGCACCTGGCGCTCTCCATATGAGAAAGTCCGGGAATCAGACTGCAAATCAACTCCGGACTCGTCGGAAAACACATCAACACCAGAACCACTGTTGCGGTAGTCCGCACAGCTGCATGCTCTCTACTCCTGGTTAATCGGAAGGCGATGTGCGAGTTGCGGGAAACACATCTCTGGCAGGTGCGCTCCTGTTTTGTTGTCGTGGTGTGACCGATGTGCTCCTAAAGCGTCTCGTACACACGGTCTGCCTTGAAACCGCGTCGTACCGGTAGCTGAAGAGAGTCTTTACGAAACAGGTTCATCGCTGTGTCTGTCTGTTTCTTTTAGCAGATAAACTGCTAGATCACCGGTCTTCATTCGGCGTCGTAACTGCGACGTGCGCTGAGCACCCGGTCTACCTCACATTACCATCATCTTGGAATCGTTGCCAAAGCCTCCGGGAGATGACACTCTGGGCGATTCCAAAGTCCCTCGAATACTTCCAGCTGGGCAATGGCCACACATTCCAGCTCGTCCTGATAACTCTACCACGTAAAAATCATCCGGGCTCTTCCTTTGTGCCATAACTGCATGCGGTTAGTTGCACCGGAAAGGCTGAAAGCGCTTGTAGAACACTTTTACTTACCACCATTCCTTTATAACCCCCTTCACACTCTCGTCATTGTGACTGTATTATCTCAAGTGCCATCTGGTGGTTTCCTGTAATTTGCATATTCTTCTTCAAGACGTGTAGATTTTGCTAGGTGGAATTTTTTTCTTTTAGAGTTCAATTTCTGTGTGACTGAACATTCCTTAATTTATGCGAAGACATTGGGGTGTAATTGCCGTGCGTAATGAGATTTAGGGTATGTAACAGTTGCCAATAATTAAATAAAATTTTTAGAAAAAAGTTTCTTCTTTTTTATGTACATAGGCCAACCTTCTCATGCTATCACCTAACAGTAACTAATGTGGGATTGTGCAAAAAAAGTGATTACATACTGACCGATTGGTGACTGTACACTCATCGATGAGTCCGTACCAACCACCTATAATGTAAGGTGATTCAGAAAAAGTGATGTTAAAAGGTGATTCTTTCGGATATACTATATTACATATCCATATGGGGCATTAAAGCAAAAAAATGCCTTTCAGGGAAGTATTTAGAGCTAGATTTTTTTAGTTAAAAGTTTTATTTAGAGTTTTAGTTTCCCAGTTAAATATAAGAGCTATAGAAAAATCTGGCGGCGAAGGCGCCAGGTAGCTCTTTTTCATTTTTTCTGTACATAGATTAGATTATTCACCTCCCTCGTGTTCTACTTAATCCCCCAAACAGCTCTACCATCGCTTGGTGTTTTCAGACCGGACACCGATAGGTGATTGCATACCGGACCATCTGGATGGCAGATTGCACACTGCCATAGATGGGAGATTATATGACCGAGATGCCTGAAATGCGTGTAAGTTAGAGCCAAAAATCAATGAGGGAGAGATTGCAATCTGTAATGGATGATTAAATGAAACTACTCCTTCAGGAGGAGCTTTGAAGCTGTAATAGTTACAGAAATTAATTTGTTTTTAATTGTGCAACTGTTATATCGCAAAGAGTTTTTGTACATATGCTGGCTCACTTTAAACTAATATCCCCGAAACAACTGGTCCATGGTGGTTGCCACTAATACATGGTTACCACAGACCATTTGGATGTTTAAATGCCGACTACATATAATGTTGCGAAAACGTGATTCAGATAGATCACCGATGGTTGATTTGCGCATTCATGGGTGATCAAAGAAAATAATTATCTTTCGGGGAAGAGGTTTAGGCATAACAGTTGCACAATTACGTATCATATGGTAGAAAAAGTGGGAAAACTCCCACCAGGTATCATGAGTGTCAGTTCGATAATAAAGTGTGTTGGGTTTATTAACCCACTAAATTTTAACATATCTGTAAAATTTCTGCAAGCAAAAATGAGGAAAGAGGGACAAGAAATTTTATTAAGCCTTGATTTTTTTATCATGTTAGTTTCAGTATTGTGCCTTCTGTTGGGTAAACAAATGGTAAATTATGTATTCTCTCTCCTGTAAAAGGCATTTTTATGTATGGTCGGTCTTGTTCTCACGGTGTAATAATTGCTACTATTTTATATCCGAGTTAGTAGACAAACAAAATCGTATTTTTTATATTCATAATTCTAGATTCCCTGTGTTGTTAAATCTGAATTTCAAGCAAAGTTAGATATTGCTGCCAATTTTTCCAACTTGAAAATGGGTGACTATTCTAATACTTCATGAAAATAGGCAGTTAAAATTTACAGATGTTAAATAATTGGAAAAGCTGAATCCAGTATTAAAATATCATTACTTAAACTTCTCTTTTTTGGAGACTTTAACTTGTGGAAGTATATGAACTGGGAAGTAAACCCTATTTTTCCTATTATCGATGAGGATCATAAAAAAGATAATTACTTCATGAGTATAAGAGCTAAATAAACCAACTTTGGAACCAATCATATAGAAAGGCAACCGTCCAACACAGTCTTCGAATACTTAATACACAAAATTTGGTATGAAGACACATATTATTTTTGAATTATAAACATTTTTACACCATCAACCTTTTTTACCGCAATATATTGTTAATATTTAACAGTTAAAGTATTTTTGTATTTGGTAGTTAGAAAATACTAGACTAACACTTCTTTTTTTTTTCTTCATTGAGTAACAATCCCTTGGTGGGCCAAAGCCGTCTCTTGTAGACAGAAGACGTTTTCTTTTCACGGGGTAGGATTGTCATCCTTACATTCAATGCTTTAAAGTCACATTAGGCCGAGACCTACGGTTTAAAGTGGATTACGAATCACTGCAAACATCCATGGCACCGCTGGGACTCGAAACCGAAACCAGTAGCACCGAGTGCCAGAAGGCCTAACACTATACTTAAGAAATTCATTGTTACTAAAAAATTTCAAAAAATATTAAGAGAAGATTATTTTTTTTTTTTGAACGCTATAAGGTTTCAGTACTTTACAAAGGATAGAAATTTTCAGGAGTACGTACCTAAGGCATTAAATAAAAATGGTAAAAGAGTTTTATTTCAGGGGCATTTAAATAAAAAGATTATGATTTTTTTTTTTTTGCCGGCTGCTCTTCTTTTAAGTAATTTAAATAAAGAAGTACATTAAAAGTACTTTTATTTTAAGTACGTTATTTTTGAAAATGCCGGAATTTACTTTTATATTAACTACAAGAAAATGCGTTTAATTTTGTATGAACTGAAAATAATCTTTAAAGAAACAATTTAGAGTAAATTCCCGAAGATAATGGAGTGTTCTTTTATAGTGTGTTCGTTTGAAAGAAAAACCTGTTTTCCCTCTAGTAACTAAAAACAGAAATTGCCTTTTTAACTTTCTTAGTGTTATATTTTTAATAGGTGTATACGTACGTTACTTTATAAACATATTTCTATGTTTTATAATTTTTTATAATAAACCGGGTTCAGTGGTAATACATTTTATCCAAAGTATATCAGGCTGGCCAAATTGCAATCCTTCATATATTTTTATGTTCTATTGATTTTTTTTATATAGATATAGGCTTTAGTATTGTCATTGTTGATCTTTGTTAGCGACTTTGAGAAAAGGATATCATGTATAGAAAATGGGAAATCCATTTTTCTTCCAATTTAACAAGATAATATTAAAGTATATTCTTCGTCTGCTTTAAACAAGATTAAAGTAAATTCTATTTTTACTCCATTTCAACAAGATTAGCGTATATTTCAGTGTTTAAACCGGTAATTTTTGAACTGCTTTTTTTTTTTTGCAGCAATGTATTGAATCGCTCATACAGGGATCTCCTTATCTCAAAAAAAAAAAAAAAAAAAAAAATACAAGGGCTAAGGGTTCAATTACCCAAAACATAGCTAATATATACGTTTTTCCCTTTGTAGTTTATATTTACGGAAAATCATAATTAAAAATGTATCGAATTATTTGTTTTATGAAAATGAATTGTGTTTTTTTTCGTAATGTTTTATACTGTTGGTTTGTTGGGCTGTCACCAAAATGAAAAATTAGCTGTTAAGAAAATTTGCGTCCGGCTAACAGAAAAATTACCAAAATGATAACCTGAAAATAATAACAGAATACCATAAATAATGAATTTCACTGAGATTCTTTTTTCATTTCGGTTTATATGCGAGAAATGGAAGAAAAAATGCTCTCTCGGCTATCATAGTTAGTAAAAATCAGTCATTTGAGAAAATTATCAAATATAAATTTTGTTTAACAAGTTAGAAAATCATTGCGCATGCATGCATGCACACACACACATTTACATTCCGTACACATACACATATAAACAACTTCCCTTCATTATTCAAATTTGAAGCTCTCGATAAATTCTAATTAATCTTAATGGGTAATTACAAAACAAATCGAGATCAGAAGATCAAACATTCTTAGTCCTCCATACCTCTCTCAAAGTTGTACTTTTAGATTAAATTAAATATCTTCTGAAACTAGAAACAGGACTAGAAAGAAGTAATAAACACCAACGCCAATTTACGGAAATGAGTGTCAGTTCAATACATTTTTAATGAAATTATTACAATGTCATACATTGAATACGTTTACAAATGTTAGATCAAATTTAGATAATATATCTTCTAAAATGTAATAAAGTTTTAAAATGAAATGGAAGGAAAACCGTCCGTCCCAAGTTTTTTGCATAATCTTGGGGCTGCTATCTCAGTCGTGGTTAAAATACTAAAAATAAAACAGTACAAAAACTAATTCCTCTCATTTACGAAATAGAAAACACTATAAAAAATTCAGGCACCAAGTATTATCAAGTGCTAGCTAAGTCTTGAGGAATTAAATTTAAAAGATGATATTTCGGAAATCCGACGTGATCGTAAACGTTTTGGGTTTTCAATCGACAATAACAATTAGAATACATGTTTTACTTTTTTTTTTATCTTACTCTCAGCCTGGGTTAATATGCCATATGCTGTCTTGCTGTCCTATATAAGTGAAAAAAGACTATAAAAAGACTATAAAGATAAGTGAGACGCATTTCCAGTGGGAACAACCTTTAATTTGTGAGCAAACAGGAGATGACGTCCATTCATAGAATCATCCCCACATAGAGGGCATGAGGCAGAAAGTGGTTATATGAATTTTATTGAGATGCTTCTGAGGTAATCATAGCCCATCAACATACGAAAACAGGGCCATCCTCTTGGTAAATAAAGATGAATTATATACTTATCTTGTAAAAGACACTCCTAACATTTCCCAGCAGCAATATTACTATACAGGAGTTTTTCTTATGGCTCTAAATTTCGTCTTGATCAATGATTTACAGTTTCTTAAGGGAGGGAGAATGGTGCAAAAACAAAGGTCGACTTTGCATGTGCATCCATGCAGTGTATTTATTGCCAGGAATTCCAACATAATATGTGATCAATTGAAGAACAATTTTCCTCCCATTTTCGATAAGATGACTAATTTTTTTAAAAAGGACTTCTTCGGAAGAGGAAAAACACTTTCTATTTACAAAAAGCCCGAATTGCAGCTTGGGAATCATTAAAAAAACACAATATTTTCCTGCAATTGAGACTTAATGATATTAAGGATGATAATTAGAATACAAAGATAAAAATAATTAGAATACAAAAATAAATAGCCATATCAATAAGCACAACATCTAAATAAAAGTTAGAGATGATTAGATTGCAATACTGAGCAAAAAACAATAGAGTAATTATTATCTGCAAGACAGAGGTTTCGTTAGCATCACAAAAAGTTCTGGAAAAGATTTTAAATCAATCACAAACACACTAAAATAACTCAGATATCAGTAAGAATCTTTCTAGCTCCATCTATGTACATAGTTATTATTCTGTTGTTATCTGTTCATTGTTGTTTTTATCCTAGTTGGTCGACAGCAATATTTAGACCAAGTAAAAGAACCCGTGTGTCTCAAGCAATAACAACTGAAAAATCACAAAACCGACGAGTCAGATAAAGGGTAAAAATGCAACTTTTTTGTCCTTGACCTTGCTACACAAGTCATACCTCTCCAAAGGTGAAGAAGTCTGACTTTACCCCATTCTGGTATAACCCCAATTACTGGGTACCCATTTCAGTCACCTTACAATTAAGTTATTCAAAACCCGGACTCCATAAAGAGAAAGTTATTCTTAAATGATAAATTAAGGAAATTACTATTGCAAATATCCCCATTAGCAAATATTGCAATTCAGATTTAAAATTTACCCCACATACAATCAGAAATATATGTTTCTGATTTGACCAATCGATAAGAGAGAATTTAAAATGACTATATGATTAAAATGCATATTTCGTAATTTATCGCTGTTAATGCCATGAACAATCTTCATCTATCTTGAATGGTATTAAACACAGTCGAAGCCCTGCTCTGACTTCTGTCAACCCCTGTTCACAGCTTTGAATATTCAACACCTGGTAGCACCGGAATATTAATAATGTGCAATCTCTCACACATCAGCTGTGGTCTTTTCAGTGATATATGGCCAATTATGAATATTTCATGGACTACAGGAATGATGGCCATGAATCAGTTGAACTAATTAATGATTTCTAGTCCTAAGTAAATCTAGACTTAATAGTCAGTTAATTATTTATTTAAAATAGTAAACACATTCTCCGTATGAAAGTAACTTTCCAATTTTCTGTTAACCGGAGGACCCAGAAATCCTTGGAAGATCATGGATGAGTTCAAAGGATACATGAGATTGGATGAGAAAAAATCATTGTCTGTATTTTTTGCTGATTTCTTATTGTATTCAGATATTCTCACATGAATAGATACAACAAACTTTAAGAATGTTAATTGCATCCAAGATTATCAAAAGGGTTAAAAATATTGTTTTTCGTTGCATAAAAATTTCATTCTACATAAACAACATCAATATATGGGCGGTATTAGCAATATTTCAATAATAATAAAATTGGAATTATATTACTTTTTGTGTTTTTACGATTTAGTCGATAGCCTAATCTAGACCAAGCCAATGAACCCTTGTGTATCACACGATGCAAAACCACAAAACCGACGATTAGGTTTGTCGATCTATGTTATCTTGTGCACACTTTGGATTAAACAGACCGGGACCTACAGTTTAAAATGAATTATGAGCCACTACAAACATCCATGGCACCGCCGAGAACTCGAAACCGAAACCTGTGATACCAAGCGCCAGAGCGCTAGCTACCCGACATCAGGCTCCCCAAAACCGACAAGTCATGATAAAGGAAAGTTGCAGGTTCTTTTGTCCCACCCCTTGTGGTACCCAAAGGGAGAAATCTAACTTTACACCCCGGCTTCTTGCCCCCTCGGGCACTGGGTACCATTTTAATCTCCTTTTATCACATGCATGGGTTACAGGGGGGTTTCTAACTCACATCCAGAGAAAATTATTCTAAATGGTAAATGAATTCAATTACTATTGAAAATATCACCATTACCAGACATGGATGTTCGACAGAGATTATGTAATTCTGATTTAAATTTGCCCCACATACAATCAGAAATATATGTTTCCCATTTAACCATTCATAGGTAAAAGATAATTTAAAATAGCTATATGAATTCTAATGTAAAATTTATTAAAAAATACATTTTTTTTTTTCTTTTCTAATGCAGCTGGCAAACACTTAGACCGCTTGGTCTTGGATGCCATAAAACAAGCGCTGCACAGACGTACTCACTTTGCATTACCCAGGGGCGTAACTTGAAGATAAGCCAAGGACGCGGATGTAACAATGCCCCCGCAACGCTCTACGATCCTATTAGACCGGGACCTCACACTTTAAAGTGATTTCGAACCACTGCAAACATCCATGGCACCGCCGGGACTCGAACCCGAAACCTGTGGTACCGAGCGCCAGAGCGTTAGCCACTCGGCCCTTCAGGCCTATTAAAATACATAAATGCAATATATCGCTACTTATGCCATGAACGATCATCATCTATCTTGAATGTTATTAAAGCGAGTCGAAGCCCTCTCCTGACTTCTTTCAACGTCTGCTCCACAGCTTTGAATATTCAACACTTAGTGGCACCGGAATATTAATAATGTGTAATCTCTCACACATCAGCTGTGGTCTTTTCTGAGTAACCTGTGATATGTGGCCTATTATGAATATTTCATGGACTTCAGTATGGGTGGCCACGAAACAATTGAAATAATTAATGATTTCTAGTGCTAAGTAAACCTGCATTTAATAGTTAATTAATAATTTATGTAAAATTGTAACGCATTCTCTGTATGAATTTTCCGTTTTCTGTTAAATAGAGGACTTGACATTCTGGCTTCTTTCAGACGTCCATGAGATTGGGTAGGCAATCATGTAATAATTAATATAGATATTGATAATATAGTTTTATAGACATATCTGATGGACTTTAATACAAATTCATGAATGTTTTTAATGATAATTAACGTACTTCTTTAAAGATTCATGTAGATAATTTCATTTAAACTGCAAAAGAAGTGGAATTCTACATCCACTCCAATTTGAATTATAATTTCTATTCTAGTTAACATCCACTCTAAAAATTATTCATCTTACTAAAAATTTAAAGACACAACACCTTTCAGCAAGCCTTACTTAAATCGTCGCCATTCCACCTCCCAAACGATCAAACCTTTTAGCGTACATTTAATCACCTCAAAGATTATAAAACCACTGGCACAATTCACTTTTACATACACAGCAAGGAATTCTCCCTGCTAATGACTTCCATCGATTTTCTGAAACCAAAGAGATCAACAGGTCCATGAAAGATTCATGAATCCTACCACAGAAAACCACAAGCTGTCAGGGAGTGAGTATCCAGTTAGGATTCCCATTTCGTATTCAAAGCATGCTGCTGTTAGGAACCTGCAGGGGAATTTTGCGATGCTTAAGATGTACTTTTAATAAAATCCTGCCTTTAGACGCTGTAACCTGGGGATGATGACAAAGAAGTAATATTCTAGCAAGTTGCTAAAAATGTTTTAATGCTTCATATTGCACATATACACGAGAAAGGTAAAAATTCTCTTGTATATTCTAACAAGTTATTAACAAAGTTTTAATGTCTCACATTGTATATACATGAGAATTGTTTAAATTTCGTGTATATAGAAACAATATAAGCAATATATTCAAGCATATACAAGCAATATATAATTGTATAATTATTGTGCACATTGTACCAGCGAGTTGCAAATATATACCAACAATATATATTCTAGAAAGCAAGTTGTTATCAATGTTTTAATATTTCAAATTGTATATACATATCGAGAATTCTATATTTCTGGTGTATATGCAAGCAAAATAGATACTAGGAATATATACAAAAATATACGAACAATATATAATTATGTAATTCTCGTGTATAAGCAAACAAGGTACAAGCAATATATTTTCTATCAAATTATTAACATTTTAATTATGTCATATTGTATAATTATGCACAAGAACTATATAATTATCGTATACATATAAGCAAGATGCAAGTATACACAAGCAATATATATTCTAGCAAATTGTTAACAATGTTTTAATATATGTGTATACTTGTATCTTGCTTGTGCTTTAATGTTTCATTGTATGTACACGAGAATTGTATAAACACGAGAGAATTTACGATTTTGTAAAATAATTGTTTATCCGGTGTTGGCCGGGTATTTATTTCCCGACATTTTGTCAGAAAGGACAAGATAATATAACAATCGAACGAATATTACGTAAAAACTGTCTTTCATTTCTTTCTTCATTGATAAGTCAATAATGTAAGAAACACTTATAGAATCAGCCAATGGATCTGTCGTAATCACCGATTAGAATTAAACTTTAATCCTACTATTTAAAAAATTAGCGACCCCACCTCACTGACCTCGACGGACACTTCCATCGATTTTCTGAAGACAAAGAGATCAACAGGTCCATGAAGAAGAGATTCATGGATCCTACAGGAAGATCTGTGCGACAAGCTGTAGGAGTAAGTATCCGTTAGGGGTTTGCCATTTGTATTCAAAGCATGCTGCTGTCTAGAACCTGCAGGGGATTGGGAGGCTTTTGGATATATACTTAATAAAATCCTGCCTTTAGACATTGCAGTCTCTGGATGATAACTGAAAGTAATATTCTAGTAAGTTGCTAAAAATGTTCTAATATTTCACATTGTATATACACGAGAATGGTATAAACACAAGTATTCACAATTTATTGATAAATTAGTTGTTTATCAAAAATATCTAGTATATCTCGTTCACATTGTATATACACGAGAATTACGCAAGTCTCGTGTATATGCAATGTAAAAATATTAGAACATTGTTAACAATTTGCTAGAATATTACTTCTTTAGTCATCATCCCCAAACTACAGCGTCTAAAGGCAGGATTTTATTAAGCACATCCAAAAGCATCAGCCCAATTCACTGCAGGTTCCAGACAGCAGCATGCTTTGAATACGAAATGAAATTTAAATGGATATTTATACCCTACACTTTGTCGCAGAGGATCTTTTCTGTAGGATCCATGAATCTTTCATTGACCTGTTGAGCTCTTTTGGCTCCCAAAAATCGATGGAAGTCATTAGCAGGGAGAATTCCACTGCGCGAGGTGTTCTCGCCGCGTATGTAAAACTGAATTCTGCAAGTGGTTTTATAATCTTTTTGCAGGTGATTAAATGTACGCTAAAAGGTTTCATCGTTTCGGGAGGTGGAATGGCAACGATTTAAGTAAGACTTGCTGGAAGGCGGGGGGTGTTTGGAATTTGTAGTAATATGGATAATTCTTAGAGTGGGTGTTAACGAGAATAGAAGTTATCCTTCGAATTGGAGTGGTTGTAGAATTACACTTCTTTTCAGTTTAAAATGAAACTATCTATACCAACACTCTGAGGGTCAATGCGGTAGGGTTCTTTAAATTTAATTATTTTTAAGATTAAAGTTTAATTCTAATCAGTGATTGTGACAGTTTCCTTTCCTTTTTTTTGGCTTATTCTATATGTGTTTCTTACTGTATTAATTTAACAATGAAGTAATAAACAAACAATTTTACATAACATTTCTTGTATTTTTAAATTATCTTCTCCTTTCTGACAAAATATAAGGGAAATAAATACCCGGGAAACACCGTAAGCAACTGGTTTATCGATAAATCATAAATTGTTGTGTTTATACAATTCTTTTTATATATACAATGTAATACGATGAAACATTGTCAACAAGTTGCTTGAATATATATTGCCGTACATACTTGTATATATTACTTGTATCATGCTTGCATGTACTGAAGAATTATTCATTTATACACTCAAGAGCCAAAACATTATGACCACCTATCAATAGGAGTTGGCCCACTTTTGGCGCAACACAGCTTCAACCCGCCTTAGTATGGATGCCACAAGTCCTTGGTAGATGGCCGGAGACAGATTATACCAGATGTTTAAGCAACGGTCACAAATCCGAGATATTGCGAATTGGTGGTCTTTGAACTCTGAGCTGCCATCCCAGGACATCCCAAATGTGTTCTATCGGATTGGAGAACCGGTGAGTTGGGCGGCCAGGACATTAACTGGAATTCAGCATCATGTTCCTGGAACCACTCTAACACAATTTTAGCCTTGTGACAAGGGGCGTTGTCCTGTTGGAACATTCCATTTCCAGCTGGAAAAACAGAGGCCATGTAAAGGGTGCAACTGGTCCACAATGATGTTCAGATACCCTAGCATTCGTGGTCTGCTCTACACAACCACGGGTCCCAGAGACAAAGAGAACGTCGCCCAAACCATAATACCGCCACCACCGGCCTGTGTATGACCTACCGTACATTGTGGGAACAGCTGTTCGCCTGGAAGACGGCGTATCCTGACATGGCCATCGGCGTGATGAATGACAAACCGGCGATTCATCTGACCAGGCAACTCTCTCACTGATCCATGGACCAGTCACGATGTTCCCAGGCCCAGCGCAGACGCAGTTGGAGATGACGCTGGTCAGCAAGGCACACGAGTGGGACGTTTGCTGCGTAGCCCCATATCCAACAGTGTCCGATGAAAGTGTGCTCCGATACTATTCTACTTGGCCCTGCATTGTATTGGGCTGCCAGCTGAGCCGCTGTCTGGCTCGGTTTTGCTTCACCATGCGAGACAGTCTCCGACGACCTTTTCTTTGATAGCGTGTGGACGTCCAACACCATGTCGTCTAATGCTGGTTTCACCGTCATTCATCCTCTTTGCATAAAAGTACTAACAACTGTAGATCGCGAACAACCCACGAGTCGTGCAGTTTTGGAAATACTTGTTCCGAGCCATTACAATCTGCCCTCTATCAAAGTCGCTTAGATCCGCAGCCTTTCCCATCACACAGAAGTAAGTGAAAGAATGATTCTTCAGACTCTCCAGCAGCAGTTAAATGCCACTTCCACCTGATCACGTGCCTTGCACGTCACCCAGGCGAGTTCATTGCAAAATGTGTGTGGAGGGTCATAATGTTCTGCCTCTGAGTGTATATTGTGTGTATATGCTCATATATCTTGCTTGTATATACACGAGAGATTTATACAATTCCCATGTGTATACAATGTTAAGCATTAAAACATTGTTAACAACTTGCTAGGATATAAATTGCTTGTATATACTTGTATCGTGCTTGTACAATATAAGCACAAATTATACAATTATACATTGCTTGCATATGCTTGTATATATATTATTCGTATATTGCTTGTATATACACGAGAATTATACAAGATAATTGTATAATTTTCGGATAACTATCTCTTGTATGTTGTTTATACACGGGAACATTGAAACATTGTTAACAACTTGTTAGAATAATTCTTCTTTAGTTATTATTCAGAGAATATAGTGTCTAAAGGCAGGATTTTATTAAACACATCCAAACCCATCGCCCAATTCCCTGCAGGTTCAAACAGCAGCATGCTTTGAATAGAAATGGGAAATCTAACTGGATGCTGACTCCCTACAGCTTGTCGTTTTCTGTAGGATCCATGAATCTTTCATGGACCTGTTGATCTCTTTGGGTCCCAAAAATCGATGGAAGTCATTAGCAATGGGAATTCCAAGGCGCGAGGCGTTCTCGCTGGGCATGTAAAGGTGAGTTCTGCAAGTGGTTCATAATCTTTTGGGGTGATTAAATGTACGCTAAAAGCTTTGATCGTTTGGGAGGTGGATGGAATTGATTTAAATAAGACTTGTCGAAAGGTGTGGTGTCTTTCAAATTTTTAGCAATATTAATAATTTTTAGAGTGGTTGTTAACGAGTAAATAGAAATTATCTTTCAAATTGGAGGATCTAGTAGAATTCCAATTCTTTGCAGTTTTATAGCAATTTTAAATAAAGTAAATATATTAACAGTTGTTTATTGATACACGTACAGAGGAATATATATAAAAAAAATCAGATTTGAAGTAATTAAATTTAACAAATGTATCACATGCAATGCAATCATGATAATAAGAATCTCAACTGATTAGGTTTCGTTTAATTAAATGAGCCGAACATTTGCCTTTTATTATGCCACATTTGAAAAACATTTTCGTCACCTGTGCGCAGGTGTTTTTCTTGGAATTCTGTCCTTTTTGTCACGCTGTCTTCGACCTGTTTTTATTTCTGAGGGTTCTGGCAACTCTCAACGCCTGGCAGGTGACTTTGTCCAATGAGAGTGTCAGAAAGTTCTGCTGCTCGTTCGGGTTATATGGCTGACAGCAGAAAATGGATCGGTGCTCATATGGATGGAAAATGTTTTCGTAGATGATCAAATAAAGAAAATTGAGATTTTATTGTTGAAAAGGAAAGATAATTTTCCATTCAAATAGTATGACAGAAAATAACCGATGTGCAGTTTTTGACACTATTAAGACATGTATGCATAATGGTGATTGAAAAATACTTATTTATATTTCTAATCCTTATCTTATATTTTTATAAACTGAATTTGTCATCAATTTCCAAAATAGTATCTCGAAAAATATTGCTGCATCCCTAAACCCGAAAGACAACTTTAACCACATTATTACAAAATATTGCTGCCTCCTTAAGCCCGAAAGACAACTTTAACCACATTATTACAAAATATTGCTGCCTCCCTAAACCCGAAAGACAACTTTAACCACATTATTACAAATATTTGCTGCCTCCTAAACCCGAAGACAACTTTAACCACATTATTACAAAATATTGCTGCCTCCCTAAACCCGAAGAACAACTTTAACCACATTATTACAAAAAATATTGCTGCCTCCCTAAACCCGAAAGACAACTTTAACCACATTATTACAAAATATTTCATCACCCAGTTCATTCATGTCAAATTAATTAATTCTAAAATTAATTAAGAAGAAATTTCAACTTATGCATAAAACATTTTTCATTGTTGCCTCATAAAAACGAGGGAAGATTGAAAAAATGTATTTAAGAGAAAGAAAAACAATTTTTAAGCTGTTTAAAAACAATTTAGCCTTTAAATAAATATAAACTTCAGTACTATTGAAAATAAAAATAAATATCGTAAAACGCATAAAAATGAAATATCTATATTGCTTTAATTTTTTAATGATGCAAATAACAAAAAAAATTAGAAAAACATCATTCTTCTAAATCAGGGGTCTCCAAACTACATTCCGCGGGCCAAATTCGGTCCATCAGTGTCCTCAATCCGGCCCGCGACGGCGGCCAGCTTATTGTTGCTGTAATAAGTCGGATAAAAAACACAGAATGATAATAACTCGGTTTTATTTACTTGCTAGGTAAAGCTTAATGGCAAGCATAATACGCAGAAAATTTAACTTAAGCATAACAAACTAAACAAATAATTGAAATGAATCCCACTAACATTATATCCCTCAGTTACCCTCGATAGTTATGTTGGAGTAAAAGTATCGCATATGTACGTACGTATATCGATGTTTTGGAATGTATATATCTTGAATCAAACATATAATTTTATCCTGAAAATCTCTCAGGAACGGAAAAGATAAATTAACGCAAATGAAACGGCAGGGGTTATCCCACTTGTAAAAAAATACAAATGAGATTTATGTAATTTTGATTTTTCACTGACAACAGCAATTTAGCAAGCGTATGCTAAGCTCAGGCGTATCACTCGGCAATAGTCTACAAATTATAGATAATGGCAGAAAAATTAAAACGGTTTTGGCCCTTGGTGCTTACTGGAGTAAACAGTGTGGCCCTAAGGCTGAAAAGTTTGGAGACCCCTGTTCTAAACTATCATTATTGCCTTCATAATCTCAAAAACACATAAATATAAACAGCAGTTGTATTAAACATAAAAATATCAATATCGTATTCAATTTCATATCGGTTACAATTTTCTTATTATCTAAATTAACATCAGGACATGAATATATCAGGGACTGTATACAATTAAGCAAAACTAAAAAAAAAATAATAATAATAATAATAATCAGTCTTTCAAACAAGCATCATTGTTTCCCACATTCAAAAACACTGAAAAATATAAACAGCAATACTATCAAACATAAAAATATCAGTATCGTGTGTTATTTTTATATGGTTTTAATTTTCTCACTATCAGATTAAGCAAAATTTATTATATATATATATATATATATATATATATATAATTTTTTCAGAATAACTTTTCCTTTATCTCCCTAAATCCCCAAATGACGCCAACAAATATAAATATCAGTGCTACTATACATAAAAATATAATTATTGTTTACTATTTCATAACAGTTTAATTTCTTACTTTCCAAAAGCATATATACATCAGGGACTGTACAATGAAGCCAAACTAGAGAAAAAAAAAACATTTTCCCACTAACATCATTGTCTCTAAACCCAAAAAGACCCTGAAAAGATATCAACTCAGCAGGGCTATTAAACATAAAAATATCAGTATCGTTTGTTATTCCATATTGGCTTCAATTTTAAAAATTGTCCAAATAGCACATATACAACAGGGATTGTATACAATTAAAAAAAACATCATTCTTTCACTAACATCATTGTCTCCCTAAACCTAAAAGACGCAATCAACATAAACATATTGGTTGTTAAAAACATAAATATATTGGTTGTTAAAAAGCGTTGAAGGGGTGGGAGGTGCAACCAATGCCACCGGCGGCTGGTAGGATAAGCTGTCTTGTTGAAAAATTTGGTGAAACAAGAGTTGTCGCATTTCAAAGCACTGTTTGGGGATTTTTACAAGGAATGTTACTGAGAATTTTGGTGCTTTTTCCCTTCTCTAGTTTTTGGCTTGCTAGTTGGCTGGAGTTTGCAGATGGATCTGCAAATAACTGAAGATTTTAAAGTTGAGGTTTTAATTGATGTATTTCAGTTTGATTTTGAGTATGTTGAAATAAGCACTTGTTAGCAGTAGAACTCGAGATTGGCCATTGCTATTAAACATAAAAAAATATCAGTATATCATTTGCTATTCTTATCGGTTTCAATTTTTTATTGTCTGATTAGCCTGTAGTACAATTAAACGAACCTATAAAAAACATCTTTCTTTCACACTAATGCCACTGTCTCGATAAATCCAAAAAATAGCAGTGAGAAAAATAAATAGCAGTGCTATTAAACCTAAAAATATCCAGTATCTCTGCTATTAAGAGTCGATTTTAATTTTTTAATGTTCTAATAGCATGCTTATTAGGGACTGTATGCAATTAAGCAAAACTAAAAGACATAATTCTTTCACACTAACGTCATTGTCTTCATACACTCAAAAGACACTGAAAAATATAAACAGCAGTTTATTTAAAACTAAAAATATATCAGTATCATATGCTATTCCATATCGATTTTCTATTTTCTTACTGTCTGAATAGCATGTATACAACAAGGGAATGTATACAATTAAAGAGAAACTAAAAAAAAAAAAATTTAAAAAAGACATTCTTTTAAACTAACATCATTGTATCCCTTAAACCAAAAATACATCGTCAATATTAACCGGTGCTATTAAACTTCAAAACTACAATTACCGCTTGTTATTTCAATTTCAATTTTCGTTATTTCAATTTCAATTTTCGTTATTTCAAAGTTCAATTTTCTTACTGTACGAATAACAAGTATATAAGAGAAACGCTGTATACAATTAAGCAACACTTAAAAGAGACATCATTGTCTCACTAAACCCA